>LOEQ01005086.1:0-24038 GCA_001685075.1 Bramus lutescens
TGTGGTTGCTGGGAATTGAACTCAGGACCTTTGGAAGAGCAGGCAATGCCCTTACCCGCTGAGCCATCTCTCCAGCCCTCATTAGGTAAATTTGACTGGCCTGAAATTTACTGTCTTCCAGGCTAGCCTCAAACTCACAAAGATGCTCTTGCCCCATAGCCTCCATTCATGACTAATGTCCAACTCTGGATCCCTTAATTTGAAAGCTGTTTCCCCGACCTTACTTCCCAGCACAACCCCTCCTGCCCATTCCTCATGCAGTCAGCATTCATGAGATGCCTCTTGGGGACTAGACACTGAAGATATAGAAGCTCTTTGAACAGTGGGCTTGCCTTCTGCCCTCTCATATAGGGCTGGGGATGGACTGTTACAAGTAAAGCACAAACTCAGGGTGAGCAGCCAGAGATGTGAGTTTTGGGAGCTCACAAGAAGGCGTGGCCTTTTCTCTGGCCATTTTCCTTTAGGACAAGCCCTCCCCTTCCTTTCTCTCCAGGTCCTTTTGACTCCTGTCAGAAGCCTTTTAAGAGAAGGGGTGAGGCTAGGTGTAGCTCAGTAGTAGAGCTCTTATCTAGCACTTGTTAGGCTGTGGGTTCCACCCCCATCATGGCAGAAGAGAAGAAATGGAATGGATCTCCTGGATGGTAACTGAAATTAGGACAAAGAACCTATATCATGCGAATTTCTTCTTCCTCCCTCATAACCAGGGGCAGGAGCTACATACTGATGAAGAGCAGAGGAAGGACATTAGCTCTAATTTGGAGCTGTTGGGAAAAGTATAGACTTAAGATGCCATGAGCCTGACATAGTGGTACAATAACTTTAATCCCAGCATTTGGAAGGCAGGTGGATTTCTGTGAGTTCCAGGGCTACGTTGAGAGACCCTGTACTTTTTTGTTTGTTTTTCAAAAAAGGGTTTCTCTGGGTAACTTTGGATCCTGTCCTGGAACTTGCTCTATAGACCAGTCTGAGCTCAAAGTCACAGAGATCCGCCTGCCTCTGCCTCATGAGTGCTGGGATTAAAGCCATGCACCACCACCACGGCCCAGCCAGAGCCTATCTTTAATAAGTAAGTAAATAAAGTTGCTGACTTGGACCAGCAGGGCTGGGTGGCACTTCCCTAGAAGAGCTCCTGCTGTGAAGAGTGTCCCAGCAGAGATCACCAAGTTGTTAACAAAACACTTTCGTTGTTGTTGTTATAGAAAGATGCCTTGTTCATAATTAAGGACACTTTAAACGAGTGAGAGGCAGGAAAAAGTGGATCATATCATATCCTTTGAAATGCAGGATTTTAACAAGCCTGTTATATGGGTACATTGCAATTACTGCACTGTGTCCAGGCCTTTCCCTTTCTTTGCCCTTACGGTCCCAGCTTGAGTACTGTGGCCTCTTCTCAGCAATATTCAGTGAGGGCAGCAGTTTGCAACAAACGTGCAGAGAGTTTGGGTTAGAACCTTAGGGCGTGAGAGAAAGATCTGAAAAGATTCAGTGAAAGATTCTGATGACCTTTACAGAGCAGTCTATTTGTCTTTGTTTTGTTTTTGTTTTTTTAAGATAGGGTTTCTCTGTGTGACAGCTCTGGCTGTCCTGGAACTTTGTAGACCGGGCTAGCCTCAAACTTCCAGAATTCCACGTGCCTCTGCCTCCAGAGTGCTAGAATTAAAGGCTTGTGCCACCACTGCGTAGCCCTTTTGTCTTTTTGCTCACTACCCTCGGCAAGTATTTGGTAATCCCCTGGGAAGAAGTGGTGATCCAGAAAACAGTTGTGAGCTACTTGTAAATCTCAGCAAAAATTTTATTCCTCCTTTTCCTCCAACTATTGCATGGCTTACCCTCTTTCCAACACAGGGGCCGTTCTCCTCAGCCCCCTGCTGAAGAGGATGAAGATGACTTTGATGACACCCTTGTTGCCATTGACACATGTGAGTCCTGAAAGTGCCTGTCTGACTCTACCTTCTTCCAGTCTGTGTTGCAAGGCCATGCCCTGATCTCCATCATCCCTTTCTAGCACAGCTCCAGAGCCAGGGCACTAGTGTGGAGTCAGGCCTACTCCTAAGTGTTTCTGTCAGGTCCTAGGCAAACTGTTATACTTCTCCCTACTGCTTTACAAAGAGGAGTGATGCTCCCTTCCTACCTCAGGATGTCCAGTGAGACTTCCGAGATAAAGTCTAAAAAGGAATATGAAAACCCTGTACCACCCTGTATGCAGAAGGGGGTTGTCTCTAATCAGGGAAACCTGAGTGCTACTAGGGAAATTTAACACTTTGACAACTGGCTTGCCAATTTCCATCAGCTGCTCACGTTCCTAGTGAAACCAATGCCACTTAGACTTTTGAGACACTGGCCTTGTTCTTTGTCCTCCAGTGTGTAAGTGGCTTTCACCTTGACTGCACATCTGACCACTCTGAGATGGAGGGCCTGGGCCACCGAAGTCAGTCTAAGTGGTAGAGCCAGTGAGTGTTTTTACATACACCCAGAAGTCTACCCACTTTCAGAACAGTGTACCTTATCGGGACAGCCAGTGTTTATGTATTGACAATAGTGTTTTAGTCTGCCAAGAAATGAGAGCACCTTGTGGGCAAAGTGGTAAGGAAAGGCTTCCCTGAAGTTGTGACGGGTTCTTACAGAGTCAGCAGTATGCATGGGTCAGTAGGTGTCTGCCTGCTGTATTCCTGGATGGCAGGTGTGGTTCAGGTCAGAAACTCACACCACAGCTGGCAAGAGAAATCTGCTCTTAAAGAGTCGGCACTGGGAGGTAGTTAACATATATGGTGCTGGGGTAACCCTCAATATCCTGAAATCTCAGTTTGAATCTATAAGGTTGTTGACCCTCTCCCAGGATCATGGCACATTCCCTTCAAAGGTATTTACTACTGTTTCTGAGGGACTTCCTGAAGCCTATTCAGAACCTCAAACATCAGCCAATTTCCTGGGGTTTTCCTCCACAGACAACTGCGACCTGCACTTCAAAGTGGCCCGAGACCGGAGTAGTGGCTATCCGCTGACGATCGAGGGCTTTGCATACCTGTGGTCAGGAGCCCGTGCCAGCTATGGGGTCAGAAGGGGGCGTGTGTGTTTTGAAATGAAGGTGAGTGGGAAAGCTAGACAAGACAGAAAGCAGGTCTGTCCTTTGGAATAGCCTGTCACCAGCTACCTTGAGAAGACTCGTGACTGTAAGATATTAGATTGAGTTTCGACAATGTCCAAGTAAACAAGTATTATGAACTATTACAACTTCACTGTCTCAGAAAAGTTGGACAATCATATTCTTTTCTGTGGAAGAGTTTGTGTCAGGTAGTACAAAGTCACACAGTCTAATGGTGATGTTTGTAAAATGGGCAAAGGAATTGTCTAAAGGAGTGAATGGGCTCTTAGGCCAGGGAGATGGCTCAGCAGGTAAGGGCACTTGCAACCACACCTGACAACCTGCAGTCCGTCTCTTTACCCACATGGTGGAAGGAGAGGATCAATGACCAAAAGTAGTCCTCTTGACCATGGTGTACACTCATACATAAAATACATAAGTGTAGTGTACAAAAAGAGAATGGACTCAGATTCCACTTCTTTACAGGGAAGCTAGAGGGAGAGCAGGGCAAAGAGCTGCCTGCATTGGCCAGTACCAAAGTTCCTTGTCAGCTTTACGACAGTAGTGCATGTCGTATGGAACAGGAGTTCAGCTTGCAGATTGTAGAATTAAAAGGTAATATAGTTACTAGCGTGTCTTTTCTGTGTGCCTCCCCTGAAGTCACGTAGATGTTAACAGTCTTGGGCAGGCGGTGTAATGCTCAGGAAGTGCATGTGCAAGGAAGTGACTTCCACCCTCAGCATTGGGAAAAAATTCTTGTGTATTCTTTGTATGTCTATGATAGTATCTGTAGAGCCCTTCACACATAGATAATATCAGTGCTGAGTTCTTCATGTGAATTATTCCATTAATCTCGGTGTTACCATGAATAAGTACTTCACACCCCAGTCTAGAGTGCAGCTGAGACAGGGCTTTTCTACTGACTGACACACCATCGATTGAGGAGACAGTATTTAATGGGCCACTTAAATACTTTCAAGCTACATGGCTTTCTTCTGTGGGTTGAAAGATGAACTGTTCCTTCACAGGTAGATAGGGAAAATATCTGAAAGTCAGTGAAATGTAGTATCTTTCTAAGGCTACAGACCAGTTCTGGTAGATAGGGAGACCAGGGAGCCATCATGATGTAATTGAGTAGCACAGAGTATAGAATTAAAAAGCAGATATTCTCCTGTGCTCCCATTCTATCCTTTCCCTTTAAAGGGAGAGCAGGGCAACAACAGATGTTAAGTGTCCTGCTTCTGTTACTTGCTAGTGTGTCTTGGATTTTTTCATACTCTTACCTTAGCTCTGCCTCATCTTTTTAATTGGTTTTGTGACTTCGCTGTACCATAATGTACCTGGTTCCTTATTGATGTTTTTCTTCCTGGCTTTTATAAAACAGTGTTACCCTTGGTATCCTTGCACACCCACACTACATCCTTGGCACCTAGTACCTAGGGATGATCTAGAGTGCATGGCTACAAAGTAAGTGTGTGCACTTACTGTCTTGTTTTTATGATGGTGGGGATCCAGCCACATACATGCTGGGCAAGCGCCTTTTCCAGTGAAAGTTTATTTCCTCTGCAACAAGTATTAAGACTGAAAAGGAGGGGTGGGGTGTTTGAAAACACTCTCTGTAGTGCCTTAGAGTCCCTGCCATCATAACAGACTGTTGGGAGCTGCTTGAGCTCCTCTTGCGATAACCAAGTCTTTTCATTCTTTTTTTTTTTAAACTTCTCTATCTTTTTGTCTGTCTGTCTGTCTATCTACTTATCTACCTATACCTATCTAGGCAGGATCTCACTGCCCCACACTGGCCTCACCCTCACTGTGTAACTCAAGCTGGCCTTGAATTTGTGGCTGTTCTCAAGCTGGCTTTGAATTTGTGGCTGTTCTCCTGCCTCTGCCTCCTGAGTGCTGAGATACTGGAATGAACCACCATGAAAGCACCATCACTGTTTTATTGCCTGATACACTTATCTCCTACCTTGCCTCATAATCCAGCAGCTTTGAGAGAATCAATCCTGAGCCTTGTTATGTTCTGTCCTCAGATCAATGAGGAGATCTCCGTGAAGCACCTTCCATCTACAGAGCCCGACCCCCACGTTGTCCGTATTGGCTGGTCCTTGGACTCTTGCAGCACTCAGCTAGGTAAGAAGTCAGCCAGGCAGTGCTCAGTATAGAGTGATCACCCTTCCTCTGGATTCTCGGGGCTCCTAAGCTGCTCTTCCCATTAGCAGACTCAGAACACCTGGAGACAGGTGCAGCTGATCCTACTGTGTCACTCGTGCCTGACTTGAGGACCTGCCGCGGAACAATTCTTTCAGAGTTAATTCTTTCACTTCTTTTAGGAGAGGGTCCAAAGTTCTCTGCAGAGAACTGTTCCCCTTTATTTTAAACCATTTCTGCCCTCACACCATACGGAAATAAATTCTTAAACTCTGTTAAGTTCTTTATGGGTTTTCTGTCCATAGTAGGCCATAGGACATTCCTTATGCTCTGTCTTTCTCTCTCTCTCTTTCTTTTTCTTTTTTTTTTCTTTTCTGTAATGGGTGCTGGGAGTCAAGCCCAAGACCTCACAAAAACCCTACCACTGAGCTACATCCCAGCCCTATTGTATTTATTTAACAAGTTTCCTTTTGTTGCTCATTTAAATTAATTGAATCTTTTTGCTTGGATTTCTATTCTTGTAATTACTTGACAACTTAAGACAAATCCTTAAAAGTAGATATGTTAGGTTAGTCCTCAGCACCACACACACAGAAAGATCCATCAGGTTAAAAGGCCTGTAAGGACTGGAGAGATGGTTTGGCCAGTAAAGAACACTTGGTACATAGAGCCCTTGTAAAAATGGAAGAAGAGAGCTGACTGCGAGGTCACCTGACCTCTCTACATGCCCATTCACACACAATAATAATAGCTACTCTTTTTGCTTTTATATGTGGCAGCATTCTTTATTTAATTTAAGACTCATAGGTTGAGGGACTGGAGAGGTAAGCAGCTTAGTAGTTGAGGTCACCAATTGCTCTTTCAGAGGACCAAGGTTCAATTCATAGCATCCATGTGGCAGCTCACATTGTCTGTAACTCTTATTCAGAGGCCCTGACACCCTCACATAGACATACATGCAGGGAAAACACCAATCCACATACAAATGAATAAATCTGAGCCAGGCGGCGGCACATGCCTTCAGTCCCAGTACCTGGAAGGCAGAGGCGAATCTCTGAGTTTGAGGCCAGCCCAGTCTACAGAGCAAGTTCCAGGATGGCTGGGACTACACAGAGAAACCCTCTCTTGAACTCCCACCCCCATCTCCAAAAAGAATTTTTTTTTTAAGAATTATTTCATCTTTTAAAAGAAAAAAGTACAAACTGGGTAGTAGTGGAGTACACCTTTAATCCTAGCACTCGGGAGACAGAAGCAGGCAGACCTCTGAGTTTGAGGTCAGCCTGGTCTACAGAGCAAGTTCCAGAACAGCCAGGGCTACAGAGAGAAACCCTGTGGGGGAGGGGTGGGGGTAGTTACTTGTTGCTCTTACAGAGTAGCTAAGTTTGGTTCCCAGCCCCCTATATCAGGCAGCTCACAACCACTTGTAACAGCACCTCCAGGCACCTGGACCTGCATTGCATGGTCACATAAATTCAAACAGGTTCACACACACACACACACACACACACGTAAAAATAATGTTTAAAAGTCTGTAAAAGAGGGGCTGGAGAGATGGCTTAGAGGTTAAGAGCATTGCCTGCTCTTCCAAAGGTCCTGAGTTCAATTCTCAGCGACCACATGGTGGCTCACTACCATCCGTAATGGGGTCTGGTGCCCTCTTCTGGCCTGCAGGCATACATACAGACAAAATATTGTATACAGAAATTTTATTAAAGAGGGGCTGGAGAGATGGCTTAGTGGTTAAGAAGCTTCCAGAGAACCCAGGTTAAATTCCCAGCACCCACATGGCAGCTCACAACTTTCTGTAACTCTTAAGATCTGACACCCTCACACAGATATACATGCAGGCAAAACACCAATGCACTTAAAGATAAATTATTTTTTAAAATAAGTTTTTAAAAGAGTGGTGGCACATACTTGGGATCCCAGCTTTTGGTGTCGAGGCAAAAGGATCAGAGTTTGAGGACAGACCTGGCTCCATAATGAGTTTGAGGCAAGCTGGGACTACATGTTATCTAGTCTCAACAAAACATACAAAATCATAGGTGCAGTCGTAAACTAAGTACCAGCTAGCCAGGAGGAAATGGTCATCTCAGTTTATCTTTGTCTTCATTTTGAAGTGGCGGCAGTGACATGGTGTCATACACCCTTAATCCCAGTACTTGGGAGGCAGAGGCAGGTGGACTTTTGTGAGTTTGAGGCCAACCTTGTCTACAGCATGAGTTCCAGGACAGCCAGGGCTACACTGTGAGACTGTCTCAAAATAGTAAAGACAATGACTGTGGCAGCTGTAAAGGTGTTGTTTCCATCAGAGATTTAACCTGCCTGTGCCTTCCTTCAGGTGAAGAGCCTTTTTCCTATGGTTATGGAGGCACAGGGAAGAAGTCTACCAATAGCCGCTTTGAAAACTACGGAGACAAATTTGCAGAGAACGATGTGATTGGCTGCTTTGCGGTGAGTGCTGGCAGCCTGTGGGAATTGGCAGGGCCAGGTGCCTGATGTAGACTTTTTCAGGGTACCTGTATCGTTGTCTATGCTAATCCAGCCACTCTCTCCATATGTTATTGTCTCTGGTGGTTTGATATTGTCTCCTCCAGAGTAGGGATTGCTGACTTGTGTGAGATTCTGCCATCTTTTCCCTTCTCATCTTTATGCAGAGCTGATTATGTTACCACGAAGACTTGAGGACTTCAAGTGTACACAACTCCCTCTGTCTATGGTTACCACAGTGACATTTTTCTAATCAAACTTGAGAATTTCTTCCCTCTGTTGGGAAATAACCAGTCTGCTTTCAAAGGCATTGGTATTAGCGTTGGGCCCCCATTGGCATCACTTTATCTTCCAAATTGTTTTTTGAACTAACCTTAGTTGAGCTGACTTCCTATTGTGCCCTGTCCTCTGGCAGAGCAGAAGCGTAAGATGGAGGGTGTGTGTGCTGCTGCATTAGTTCTGGAGAGTGGTGACCAGCAGTCACTGATTGGGTAATAGCTTTTGGCTCTGCACCCAGACTTGCTGAGTTCAGCTGTTGCTCTAAGGCTCACAAGCGCTGGACAACTTCCCTTTGAGTCTCCTCCAAATAAGAATCTTTGTACTTACCTTTTTTGTGTTGAGTTTTACCCATTACAACCACTTAGAATAATAGGCACATAGTAAATGCTCAGTAGCACCCTTCCATATAGTCAGCATTGGTAATCACAAGCAGTCTTGTGAACTGTGTCAGTGAGGTCCCAGAGGAAGGGACTGCCCAGAGAATATGTCCCTGGGATCTTATCTTTTGCCCTTATTTGTTCACATAACTCCTTTTAAAAGAAAGTTCCTCTCCTACCCTCCCTTTCTCTCTCTCTCTCTCTCTCTCTCTCTGTTAGCTTGGATTATTTCAAACTTAAAGGCGCTGGGGAAGCTGCTCAGTTGATAGAGTGCTTGTTGGGTATGTAAAGCCCTGGGTTCAGTCTTCTTTATTGCATGAAACTGGGTGCAGTCATGTCTATTATCCTAGCTCTCAGAAGAGATAGGAGGACCCTAAGTTCAAGGTCATACTCAGCTCTATAGTAAGTTTAAGACTAGCCTGGACTACATGAGACTCAAAAAAAAATCAATAAAATTTTTGATTTTGTTTTTTTCAAGACGGGGTTTCTCTTTATACCTCTGTCTGTCCTGGAATTCATACTATAGACCAGACTGGCCTTGAACTCAAAGATCTGCCTGTCTCTGCCTCTTAAGTGTTGGAATTAAAGACATATACCACCATCAGAATAAAAATAAGTAGAAACACAAAAGAAAAGGATGCCATTACTCCCAAAACAAAACAAAAATTTTAGAAAGATAAGAATAAAGAATTTTCAGGGCCTTTTACCACTTTCACTGTGTGTGTGTTTTTGCTTTTATATTTGACCCATTTGAGAATAGACTATATATCTCCTATCATAAATATTTCATATATATTTAAGTCTCCCATTTTAACAGTGTTTCCCAGATATGAGATTGTTATACTACTGTATATCAGTGATGGCAGGTGTAGCCTACATTTAAATTATGTAAGTTGTCCCATTGGCTTGGTTTATTACAATTGAGTATTTTTGATTTGGGAGCTGACCAGAACGTATTGCTTTCTGTTGCCCAGTCTTGGTTCCTTAAGTTTGAAACAGATTCCCAGTGTTCCTATGTGTTGTGTGGTGTGTGTGTGTGTGTGAGTGTGAGTGTGTGTGTGTGTGTGTGTGTGTGTAAGAGAGAGAGAGACAGGCTTTCCTGGAACTCATTTATGACCTTTGGTATATTTTTTTAAAGTAGGATCTAACTCTCTGGCCTGGAACTTGCTATATGGTCTAGGGTGGCCTTGAATTTTTAGATTCACCTGCCTCTCCATCCCAGTGCTGGGATTAAAAGCATCCAGCCACCATACCATGCTTTTCTAATAAAATATTTTTTTAGGTGAGAATTAATGATTGTTATAATCTATAGTCTTGAGTATAGTTTTTCCGATTAATAATATGTCCCTATAATTTTCCAGTGGCCACACAAGTGATACAGAGCTAACTAAGAAGCATTTTTAAAGTTAATTTGTGAGATTTAAAGAGAGAAACAAGGACTTTTAAAAGAGTATATAGCTCTTGTTTTTGTTTTTCAAGATAGGGTTTCTCTGTAACTTTGGAGCCTGTCCTGGAACTACCTCTTGTAGACCAGGCTGGCCTCGAACTCACAGAGATCCGCCTGCCTCTGCCTCCTGAGTGCTGGGATTAAAGGTATGAGCCACCACCGCCCGGCAAGTATATAGGTCTTGTCCCCACCCATTGTTTCATTTATTCCAGCTGCACCAGGAGCCACCTGTTCTAGGGTGAATCTGAATACAAGAGAAAGGACACTTGTTTTGCTTCTTTAACATAAAGGGTAGCGTTTTTATTCTATCCTTTGCTTAACTATATTCCTTAAGATCTTTTTTTAGGACTATGGGAACCTGAAGGCCCTCTTTGGTTTTTGATTGGGCTCTTTTTGTCATGTCTGTAGTTTCACCACCATATTTGATGTAGCCTTTCTCCTTCCAGTTTATCAGCTGTGGTAGGTAGGTGCCACTTTTGTAGGTACCATTTTGCCACTTGCCAGGGTCCCTGTACAATTCACTCTTCCCACCTGGAGCAGCTTTCACATATATCTGTGCATTCTTCTTTTAAGATTTATTTATGTATGCAGTGTTCTGGCTACTGCACACCAGAAGAGGACACCAGATCTCATTATAGATGATTGTTAGCCACCATGTGGTTTCTGGGAATTGAACTCGTGAACTCTGGAAGAGCATCGAGTGTTCTTAACCTCTGAGCCATCTCTCCAGTCCACATCTGTGCGTTATTATGGACTATATATGTAGTGTTTCTTCCTAAGTGAACTTCTAGTTATAAGTTGTGTGTAGTAGAGGGTAGGAATATGCATATATACATTTTAAAACAGGATTTCATTGTGTAGTCCAGGTTAGCCTCAAACTAAGAGATTCCCCTGCCTTTGACTCTCTGGTCTTGAATTAAAAGCATATGACACCAAACCTGGCACTCTTCTTTACTTTTTTGAGACCGGGTCAGTTTCATTGAACCTGGAGCTCATCATTTTGGCCAGGCTAGCTGTCTGGCAAGCTCTAGGCCAGCCTCCTGTTTCCTTCCCTCTCTTAGAGATTACAGGTGCATGCTGCCACACTTGCTTTCCACCTGGGGCCTGGGTATCCAAACTTGGTCTTCATGCTTCATTGGTAAGCACTTTACTTACCAACTCATTATTTCCGTAATTTCAGATATTGACGGCGAGCTACCACTAGGACTGCACTTTGAAGAAGTTGAAGGCGTTAATATCTGTGACCATGTTTTTCAGACCCTTGTATCAGTATTATGTTCTGCGGGCAAGTGACAGTACAGAACTTCAGGCTTTTATTCTGTGTTGGCCAGACCACCTCTCTACCTAGTTTAAAATTTTCAGGAGAGTTTTTGTTTTGTTTTTATTTTGTGTATATGAGTGGTTTACATACTGTGTATGTGTCTAGTATCCCTGGAGGCTGGAAGAGGGTAACCTGGAACTAGAGTCACAGGTGTTTGTAAGCTGCTGCCTGGGTGCTGGGAGTTGAACCTGTTCTTTGCAAGAATAGCAAGTGCTCTTAACCACTGAGCCATCTTTCTGGGCCCAGATTTATTTTATTTTGTATATATGGATGTTTTGCCTGTATGTATAACTGTGCACCATTTACATGCGGTGCCTGTGGAAGCCAGAAGAGGGCATCGGATCCTCTTGAACTGGAGCTACAGTCAGTTTGTAGCTGTCATGTAGGTACAGGGAACTGAACCCGAGTTGCCCATGTTGTCTTCTGCAAGAGCAGCCGTGAGAACTTTTTTCGGGACAGGGTCACACTTTGTATATTGCCCTGGCTAGTCTGGAACTCACTGAAGAGCAGGGTAGCCTCAAATTCACAGAGATCCACCACCCTCTGCCTTCCAAGAGCTGAGATTAAAGGCTTGCACCACCACATCTAGTCTGGTTTTTGAGACATGATCTCAAGCTCACTTGAATTCCTGTTCCTCCCTCTACTTCCCAATTATGGGGATTGCAGATGTGAGCCACTGTACCAGCAAGGAGCCGTCTCTTAAAAAGTTCACACCTATTCTTTCCTTGAGCATCTTTCTCTCCCTTAACATTCATACTTAGCCCTGTATTTAAATTTTTTTTGTAAGATCCAATTCTGTTTAAGGAAAGGTTCCACATACAATTCCCTTTTATTAGAAGATGTCATAACTTTAATGAGGGTTCATAACAGGGTGTTGAAAGGGAGTATAAAAATCAGGATCTGGGAAACAGGGAACATGTTTGTATCAGATCTCTTGATAGAGAGGAAGAACAAATCGGTGAATTTCCAAGTGAAGAACGAGCAAATGGTACATTTCAAGAGTAGAGTGCAGTACAGAGTTGTGTCAGCAGGTACTATCCACAACCCTGCCTTGGACAGGTGGCTATGTGGGTAGACCTGTTAGCTGTGGATACTGGTTTCTTTGCACTGTGGTAGTTCTTCTTATAAAGGTGGTGCCCTAGGTAGGCGACACTCAAATTATTCATTTGCGTGCTAGAGCAAAGGTGACTGGGACCATCTGTCTCTGTGTAGAAGATACGGCAGAGACTACTGCAGGTAGGATTCCCTTGGGCTTGTGTTGGCCTGTCTGCCCGGTATGGTCATAACCTGTGGTGTGTAAGGAATTAGCAGGCTTGGGGAATGCTAATAGAAAACTGGGAAACTCCTCAGAAAAGGATGCTTTGGTGGTCCTTGAAGGGGAAGTTAAGGTGGTCTCCTAATCTCAGAAAGAATACTACATTTGTACCATTTTGTCAGAAACTAGAATTTATACTTGGCTTCAGTCTGCTGTCTCATCCTGAGTTTTGAAGCTTAACTGTAACCTCCTCTCAAGTAGCTTCAGTGACCTTTCTGGAACAGCTTTGGCTAGGCCACTATACTTAAAGCAAGTCAGTGTTCTGCTCCACCATCAGCAGTGGTTCTAACCTCTAGAGGTAACTTGGAAAGCCTTTCACATCCTAAGGATGACTCCTCCCCCACAATTCCAGCCCCAGCCCCTAATACCTACAATGCCCTTGTCATTAAATGCACTAGCTTACCATATTCTTAGGATGACTCTGTTTATTAAATACCAGATAACCCTTTCCCCCATAGAGAAACAAGATAAAGTAATTAGCTTAAGGGCACGAAACAGGATCCACTGAGCTTCAGCAACTCAGTAGACAGTTGAATGAATGAGTCCTTCCCTGCATGTCTGATATTACTTTTCTCTTGCCTTTTATGTGTCCCGGCACCAGGTATGTATTCTTTTACTATGAGATTTGTACTCATGGCTTGTTTCTATTGATCATGACTTAACATAAGTTCCCTCCAAGAAACCCATGAGTGGTTTTCTTGAATTATAATACTGAGTCTTTTTCTTTGATTCTCCATTGGCCTCTGAGTTCCATGGGATCCGGATCAGCATAGTCAGGAAGAGTGTGTGAACTCTAGGAATGTGTATTAAACGAAGGAGAGGATTCATATTTAGAGCTGGACTGAGCTATTAAAATGCCTCTCTGGCTTCTCTCATCTCTATCTGTACAGACTGCCCTGTCAGTTTGGGGGACAAGGCAAGATAACCTTTGTCTTCATCTTTATCTTAGCCTAAGCATAAGACTCAGATATATTCCCAGCTTCAAGATCTTTGGTTAGGAGACAATAAAGTGTCTCTGAACTTTGCCTGGTGCTGCCTAATGTGTGTGTATACCAAAGAAGAATGTACGATGGTCCAGAAAAATAGTTGTTTTACTCCCTGCGTTGACTCTCCCACTTGTGAGCCCTAGTGCCTTCAACTGAGAGTTTGCAGTTAATATCCTAGCGTTTGTTTGTGGTTTTGTTCTTAAGACAAGACCTCATGTAGCCTAGACTGGTCATGCTCCTCCTGCCTCAGCCTTCTAGATACTGGGATTACAGATGTCCACCATCACACTGGTTTACCCTTGGCTTTCTCTCCTAGGACTTTGAATGTGGAAATGACGTGGAGCTTTCTTTTACTAAGAATGGCAAGTGGATGGGCATTGCCTTCCGAATCCAGAAAGAAGCCTTAGGGGGTCAGGCCCTCTACCCTCATGTCCTGGTGAAGAACTGTGCTGTGGAGTTTAACTTTGGGCAGAGGGCAGAGCCCTACTGCTCCATTCTCCCGGGGTTCACTTTCATCCAGCACCTTCCCCTCAGTGAGCGGATCCGGGGCACCATTGGACCAAAGAGCAAAGCAGAGTGTGAGGTAAGTAGGGTCAGAAGAGCTGCCCAAGGCAAAGGAGAGACACTTGTATGTCCTGAAAGGGACAGGTATTTGAATAAAATTGGTCCTGTGGCTTCTTTGTCCTCGCTCCTTGGGGTTGAGATTGGAGCTGAAAAGCAGTTTCGAGGGTGAGGTCCAAAGGGAAGTGACTTATCTTCAGCGAGACTTGAATCTGGGAAAAGAGGCGTCCTCATAACAGGATGGCTAAGGAGCATACTCTGTTACTAGTGTTCTCCGAGAGGGCGGAGCAATTCCACCCGCCCTCTCTGGGTTACGAACACCACAAGTGGCTCAAGTAGCTGGACCGATGACCTTTGTTCCTTTTTATTTTTCATGAGCTAGGATCTCTGTAGCCATCCTACTCCAGCCTCCCAGATGATGTTGTTGTGATTTTTTTTTCTTAAGAGATAAATATCTTGACTGGAGAGATGGCTCAACAGTTATGAGCACTGACTATTCTTCCAGAGGACCCGAGTTCAATTCCCACCACCCACATGGCAGCTCACAGCTGTCTATAACTCCAGTTCCAGGGTACCTGACACCTACATGCAGGCAAAACACCAATGCACATTAAGAAAAAAAAAAGATATATATTTCTCATAAACAATTTTTGTTTTAGAAGATTAAGAAATGTATAGAAATCTTAAAATTTCCTGTAATTCTACCACTTAAAAATAAATTTATCTGAAGATTTTGGTGTTTATCCTGTTTTTTATATTCTTAATTTATAACAGATCTCATGACAGGCAATTTGCTGTCCTGTCATTTTACATACTTAATGATCTATGTCCCATTGCATGAAAATCTCCCTTTATACATCTTTTTTTCTGACAGTCTTGCTGTGTTGCCCAGGTTGATCTCAAACTCCTGGACTCGGTCGTCTTCCTTCTTCAGCCTCCTTGGTAGTTGGGACTATAGGTGTGCACCACCACACATGACTATTAACATTTTAGTGGTCACAGAGAAGACTCATTCCCCTTATCCTGCATTTAGGTTACATGTAGTGTTTGTTGAATTCAAAATATGAGTAAATGGAATCCATGACCTATGGGCACAACTCAGTTCCCATTTTCAGACTCTTGAGGTTGTACAATTTTCTCATACCTATCCATAGTTCAAGGTCACGGTTTTCTCCTGCCAGAGCCTGGGAAAAGTCATCATTCTATAACCTCGGTTGGTGGGATGTGACATAGTTCTTACCTATCCCAGACCCTAGACTCAGAAGCTAACAAGCCTTGTCTTTGACTCCCAACAGCAGCACTGAGATAGATGCTATTGCTTCCATTTTCCAGAGGCTACAGGAGGTCAGAATCATCATCATGCGCACCATCAAGCCAGGGTGGCACTATGTCACCATGCTACATGCTGCTGCTGTTTCACAGCACCCCTTCCCTGTCCTATTCTTGTAGATTCTGATGATGGTGGGCCTGCCTGCTGCCGGTAAGACTACATGGGCCATCAAACATGCAGCCTCCAACCCTTCTAAGAAGTACAACATTCTGGGTACCAATGCCATCATGGATAAGATGCGGGTAAGGATGACCTGTGGATCACTTTACTCACCTCCCAGCTTTTGTGAGCTGTCCAGTACCTCGGCTCACTTGCCTTTCGTTACCTCTTGCCCACAGGTGATGGGTCTACGTCGGCAGCGAAACTATGCTGGCCGCTGGGATGTCCTGATCCAGCAGGCCACTCAGTGCCTCAACCGTCTCATTCAGATTGCTGCCCGAAAGAAACGCAACTACATCCTAGATCAGGTATTTGTGACCAGCAGTGCTTGGGAGGGAAGGAGCCTACTCGCTGCATAGGAATTCCCCTCCAGCCCTTTTCTCCTTTTTTCATAATGTTCTCTAGCAGCTGTGCTGGCCAGGGGTACACCATGTGTGAGAATAGCTATAGACCCTTCACATTGCTTTCTAAGCCCTGTCTGTGGTAGGGTTTGGTACCACAACCCAGACCTACTGGCTAACTGATTCATTCTTAGACAAGAGTCACGTAGCCAAATGAAAGTGGCATAGACCTTTTTGTTGTTGTTGTTGTTAATGTATGTAGATGTTTTGCCTGCATGTGCTTTAATATGCTACATGCATGCCTGGTTCCACACAGGTCACAAGAGGCATCAGACCTCTGGAACTGGAATTACAGACAATTGTGAGCTGTCATGTGGGTGCTGGGACTCAACCCAGGTCTTCTGGAAAAGCAGTGATCTTAATCACTGAGCCATTTCTCCAGCCATTTTCCCAAGAGGCAAAGATTCCTAAGCCTCAGAGGCTGGACTTGAACCCCAACTCTGTTGTTTGTTAGCTCTGCATTTGTGATCAGCCAACCTTCTGTGAATCTTGGCGTTGTAGTTTGTAAAATGGAGAGCCTAATGGTTCTACACCTCCATAGCACCTAGATCAGCAGCTCGTGTGATTACGTGCTCTGCAGAGTAGGGGTGGTCTAGCTGCTGGGCACGTTTTTATGAGTGGAGAGCACATATTTAACTCATTGTATTCTGTCTACATTTCAGTTAAGGGTGGGGTTTGGTCACTTTTGACTTGGATAAAAAACAGTCATTGTTTTAGCATTGTCAAAAGAACAAGTAGCCTAAAATAGCTTCAAGTCCCTCCTATCTAATGAGTTTCATATGTTTGTTGCCTACGCAACATTATGCTTGACATTTGTCATGTAGTTTTCATGGAGTAGCAGCAGAGGGTGTTTATTTTCTTTTCTCTGGATCTATAGTTAAACCTTACATTCATGCTTTCTTAAGAACCTTTAAATGTACACTTTTAATCCCAGCACTTGGGAAGCAGGCAGATCTCTGTGAGTTCAAGGACAGCCCGGGCTGCACAGAGAAAAGGGAACCTAAAAATAAGCAAGGAGGTCACCCTGTAAAGGCCCACTGTGTACTCTAGCTAAAGTGCCTATTCTTTGCACTGGGAATTGAATCTAGGACCTTACAAATGCTGGGCAAGTGTTCTCCAATCAAACTGTGTCTTCATCCCTCCCCAGCTCACTTTGCCCTATTCTCCTTGCTAAAGTATTTTGGGATTTTAGTCTGTCTGTGCCCAATTGGACTTATTGTTCTGAGAGGCCACACAGTGGTGTTAATATTCTAAGGTTCCTCTTTTAGGGTCCCCAGAAAGAATTCCTTATCTGTCTGTCTTTTTCTCATTTCTCTGGTCAGACTTGCACACTCACCACACTGTATGCCATTTCTGTCCTGCAGTTCAGCCAGGTACCAAGTAGAGCTGAGTATTCAGCCTTCCTACCTGGTGCTGGCTTGTTTGGAGCTGGAGTCAGACCTAGGGCTGCACCAGGTTGCCTATGGTTTTCAGCCTGCTGACCTTGCAGAAGGAATGCAAATCAGACCATATGATCCAGGCCAACCATAAAGCAAAGCTCCTACCCTCCAAAGTAAAGAACACAGTTCTCTAGTTAACCCAAGGCTGGATCCAGGGGCTGAAGCTCTAGGTCAGTGAGGCCAAGAAAGGGATTTAAAGCCAGTGGGTTTTTTCCTGTTTTAGCCTAAACTCTAAAAGTGTGTTCTAGAAAATTGAGATTATGTAAAAGGGAATGTTGTATGAACCGTACGCTAAGGTTTAGAACAGATCCCAGCTTTGCCTACACCATTAGCTGTGGCTGTGAGGATTACGTTGATAATGTATAGCTGTCTTAAACTAGCACTGCATGCTGAGTCCCTGTATTCCCAGATTCTCGGCCTAAGTCATACTCCCTGCATTTAACTCTTCAGTACCTATTATATGTGCCAGCTTCAGATGTGTTCATTCTTGGAAGAGAACTCAAACCTGTACAAGCCTGGTGAGACTGAGTGGCCAATTCTACCTTTGCCAGGCCCCAATCTCTGCACTAGAAATGTATTTGATAGGCACAGCTCTCATCCCATAATGATCTCAGCAGCTTCTTAGATTGTGTGGGTATCAGAGAGAAACATCTAAAACATCAAAAATAGAGGTATTAATCCTAGCACCTAGGAGACAGGCATGCAGATCTCTGTAAGTTTGAGACCATCTTGGTCTACAGAGCAAGTTCCAGGACAGCCAAGTCTGCCCAAAGAAACCGTGTCTTGGGGGCAAAAAATAGAGTTAAACTAGAGGAGAAACAAAGTCTCATAAAGGGAAGGAGCCTGCCCTAAACTTGGGCAAGATTGTGTACTGGTAACTAACTTCCCAAGTAGCAGGATGCTGGGTAGTTGGGTCTGTAGTGGGACCTAGGAAAAACCTGCAGAAGGTAGGCCCGTGTAAAGAGAATGAAGGAGCAGAGCCTTGTCCTTGGTTCAGTGTGGTCATATGTGCAGGGGTGTGGGGGTAAGGAATATGACTAAGAATGCCTGGCTACTGAAAGCCCCAGAAGGAGCAGGGAGAAGTCTTGTGGCTTCAGGTGGCCCTGTTATAGATGGAAAGCCACTAGAATGAGGTTTCTAACCTGTCCCTAGGCTATCAGAGGATAGCAGGAGCTGTGTGTTCTAAGTGATAACAAAGTTGTTTTACCCATTTAGACTTGGGGGCTACAGTCTATGGAACCTTCCCAGGAGTATGTCAGGGCCCAGGCCAGGATGGGCAGTGGTCAGTCAGAACTGGATACAACCACGTTTCTGTCTTAGTCTCTCACTGATAGCTGTGGTTCTAGCTGAGCATGATGATACATGCTATAGTCCCAACCCTCAGGAGGCAGAGGCAGCCAGCCAAGACCACGTTGTGAGACCCTGATCCAAAATACAACAAAGAACTTGTGGTTCTAGGCCTGCTCTTGTCCCTGTTGGCAGGTACATTTTTTCTTGACACAAACCTAGGGCTAGGGTGGAGCCCCAAAGTAAACTGCTTCTTGTTAGCAGACACTGAAGAGAAGTTTCTTTCCTTCACCCCCACTGTCCCTAGAGCCTCAAGCCTGCTCCATTCCTGGCACTCACATCAGTCCTCTTCCTATGTGTGTACACTTCCGTTCACTGGGATTCACCTCACTCAACCCAAAACAAGCTTTCTTTGCCAAATGTGATCCTCTGGAACCCAGCCATGCTTCTGCTGCTGCCAGACTGATCCTGTTGGCTATGACAAAGAGCAGACAGATCAGACAGTGGGCCTTTTGAAAGAACTCAGAATATCAGTAGAAGTCACCAGCTATGTCTGCTGTGTCCTCAGGCCCTCAGTCTGTCCCACATCAGAACTAACCAAGCACCCTGTCTCAGAACCCCATCTCCCTTCTTCCCATTTGCTGAGGTTAGAGTTAGTCTGCTCTGGCTGCTCTTTTGGAGCTAGCTGACATCCAGGATTGTGGAACTGGAGGAGCAGAAGCTGGGTAGTGAATATTGTCTGGAAAAGCTGACTTTGCTGTTACTCTTGTCTCCTAGCAACAGCCACAGAGCCCTCCAGAGACCAGAGAGTGCAGGGCTCGTCCCAGGGCTCTGACCTCATTGTTTGCTTTGGTAACAGCCACCAGAAAAGCTTTTTTCCTCCAGGAAAGCTGAGCTTTGCGTGGTTCCTCTTCCCTTCCCAAAGCCCAGGAAGCAGCAGGAGAAATAGGCTCTTAGACCTAGTCCAGAACAGGATCCTCAGTACTTGAGTGCCCAAAGAGATGACTTAGAGTCACACCTTATCCCAGACAAAGGTCAGCCACTTGTGGGTCCAGTCTATTCTGCCCTTATCTCCTGTATTAATAAGCTACAGAGATTGGCTCTTTTGTCAGGGTTACTTCTTTTGTCCCTTTGGAACTTTGACAGGGCAAGTGTGCCATCACGGACCTCCAGAATATGTTTTTCTTTGCCTTCCCAGGTCACAGGAATAAGAGCAGGATCACTTGTGGGCACTAGCAAATATTTTGGGCCACATTCACCCTGATGCCCACCACCCATTTTGGCTTTTGAGTCAGGAAGAAACTTAATAGTTTTGCTGCAAGAAGCCAAATGTTTCACTTTTAGTAGGTACTGAGAAGGAGTACAATAGCAAGGACCTACCTTTACCCCTGTAACTATAACCTGTGTCTTGAAATCATTTCTGACTCAAGGCTACATACAGTATGTAGGTGTCTGCCTTCCATCCATCACTGTGCTTTCAGGAAGTTCTGGGAGTAGGGAAGAATGTTCAGCCTGGCATGTAGGTTGGTCCAGGGAGCTCATTGGTTTAGGACCGGAGCAACTCCACCCACAGCTTGGATCTGCCACTACTCTGTCATGGCACCCCAACTCTGCCATCCTGAAAAAAGATCCCATGTACCATCTCTTCCTCAGGTTGAGTTTATCCAGGTATTTGCATTGGGAAGCCTCTCAGATCACTGTTGGGCCCATTGGCACTGAGTTGAGATCCATCCTGTGTGCTGACTTCCTTCCCTGCCACATGCCACAGAATTACACATCTGCAAATCCTTTCCAGAGCCAGCAGGAGGGCCATGTGATCCTCATCTCTCAGATGCAGTTTGAAGCTCAGGCTAATTAAGGGACTTGTCTACAGACTCACAAATTCTAAATGACACAGCTAAGATTTTGTCACGCAGCTTCTCCAAAGCTTGTGTGTGTTCTTTCTGTCTGCCTCACTGTTCTTCTACTTGGGAGACCACTACACTACGGCTTACCCTTTCCCTTTGGTCTGGGTTGTTTCAAGTCAGCATAATGGTATAAATATCCACAGCACTCCACCCAATGATGACTATTATCAGTGGTGGTACATATCTGTTGAGTGCTGGAAGTGACCAGGACCCAAAACTTTAGTTGACATAAACTTATTCTATCTTCACAAATAGTGAGCGTGAGGCTTTCATACTGTTTGCCCTTACAGAGCCAGAAATGGAGTAAATGCACAGCCATTGATTTTACAGAGTAGCAGGCTGAAGGTCTGACATAGGGCCAAGCTCTGCCAAGTCACACCTCTCTTCAAGGCTTTTCCTGTCTGATAGCTGCCACTCAGACTTTGTCATGCTCTCTGTTCATCTTCCCCAGCCTGGCAGAGGGATTGACTGGCACATGGCAGGTGTTGGTCACTGGATGCTGTTATTGCTGCTCTCAGTCACTGCATGTATTCTGCCAGTGTCTGCCAGGAGCCAGCTGCACCTTGGAAAAGCACAGACTGTCACTCTGTTGGTCTTCTTGTGGGTAGACTTGTGGGTAAGACCAATGGTTGAGAGGACCAGAGGAGAAGATTTAAGGTGTTGAGAGAAACGGTTTACACAGTGTCAGAAAGACTGGTGGGTTATGTTCTTTCCATTGATGAACTGTTTAAAGGAAAAAACACTGGATGGCATGCTGATGCACATCTTTAATCCTAGCACTTGGAGGCAAAGACAGGTGGATCTCTTGTGAGTTCAAGGCTGGC
Organism: Bramus lutescens; assembly: GCA_001685075.1. Taxonomy (NCBI): domain Eukaryota; kingdom Metazoa; phylum Chordata; class Mammalia; order Rodentia; family Cricetidae; genus Bramus; species Bramus lutescens. The sequence continues at coordinate 21,357 of LOEQ01005086.1, forward strand.
CTGGTCTACATAATGAGTTCCAGGACAATCAGGGCTACATGATAGACTTTGTCTCACAAAACCAAAAAAAAAAGTTTTAAACTGTAATGTAATCTTGGCACGCAGGCTGAGGCAGGAGGATTATGAGTTCAAAAGATTGCGTGCAGTGGAATTCCTGTTCATATTAAGCAAATAAAAGTAGTTCTACAAGTGTATATTCGAAATCCAGTGTTATCTCTGGAAAGCATGACCGATGTTGAGTGGTTGGAGAGGTTTTTCCCTTAAGCTTTGTACCTTGTATGGTGAATATTTTTCCGCAAGCACATAATCCTTTGAGAACAGGGGAAGAATTTGTGACCTGCAGTGCTGGTAACGAGTAGTAGCAAGGAAAGCCCCGCTATTAGAAGTCAACCTCTTTGTGTTTTCTAAGTCAATTCATTTGGGACATGGGTCTGTTTCCTGAGTCTCAGCTGGGAAGGTCTCTAGTACACCTTTCTCGGCACTGCCCTACAGCAGAGATGGCTCTGAAGATCCCATTTGTCACCTCTTACCTACCCTTAGACAAACGTTTATGGGTCAGCCCAGAGACGGAAAATGAGACCATTTGAAGGCTTCCAGCGGAAAGCTATTGTAATCTGTCCAACTGATGAGGACCTAAAAGACCGCACAATAAAGAGAACTGACGAAGAAGGGAAAGATGTCCCAGATCATGCGGTCTTAGAAATGAAAGGTAGGAAACAAGTGGCTCCTGACATCTCAAGAGAAGGGCCTCTTTATGGGCACCTCCACAACTACCCCCCAGCTCCTGACAATTCCCTCTGTGGTCTCCTCTTTGTTTGTTTTATCTCTCCCACCACCCACATATGAGGGAACAGGCTCCTGGTCTCAGTCTGGGGAAGAGCTTTCCGGATAGATGGGGATGGCTGTCATGAGGGAAAGTATATGTAGAGCCCAAGCCAAAAGGCCTGCACCATCTCCCGCCTCTGGCAACCACCAGTTTGCTCCACAGTGGGAGAAAGGGGTGTGGCTGCACTTGCCACCTCTGCTCCCTTAGGTGAGACTGGAGGAACCCAAAGCCCTCTTTGGTAAAGGGAGAGAAAGAGTCTAGATTATCCCCTGCCAGTGTTCACACCAAACAATTGGGGGGTCTCGTCGTAACCCATCTGTTGACTACTGCATTTCTTCAGCCTTCCTGCTCTAGCAGACAGTGAGGAGGGCCAGGTGTCAGAAGGTGCTGACCTGCTCCCCATTTACTTCCTCCTAGCCAACTTCACTTTGCCCGATGTTGGGGACTTTCTGGATGAGGTTCTATTTATCGAGCTCCAGCGAGAGGAAGCAGACAAGCTGGTGAGGCAGTACAATGAGGAAGGGCGCAAGGCTGGCCCACCCCCAGAAAAGCGCTTTGACAACAGAGGTGGTGGCTTCCGAGGCCGTGGGGGTGGCGGAGGCTTCCAGCGTTATGACAACCGAGGTCCCCCTGGAAGCAACCGAGGAGGCTTTCAGAACCGGGGAGGAAGTGGCGGTGGAGGTGGTGGTGGAGGAGGCAACTACCGAGGAGGTGAGCCATTTACTTCGTCGGCCTTTCAAGGCCAGGCTGTGGGGGAGGGCTGTCAGGAGTCAGTATTCTATAACCTCAGGAACCTTCCCACTGCCCAGCCTCCCAACCACACTGCTTCTGAAGCCCTTGGCCCATTTGCACACAACAGTGCTATCTCTTTGTTGGTCTTCCCTGTCTGAAAATATGCTCCTCTGAGGGATCTTGGGTTCCATCTCTAGATCTGTCAAAGGACAAATATTAGGACTGATTTTTGGTTTAAAAACAGATGAAGAATAAGTAGTGTAGTGTCTGATATAAAGTGTGATCCTAAGTTAACAAACATGGGACTGCAGAGATGGCCCAGCAGTTTTCAGAGGGCTCAAGTGTGCTTCTCAGCAACCACATTGAGCTGCTCACAACTGCCTATAACTCCAGCTCCAGGTACCCATTCCCCTCTTTTGACCTCTGTGTTTACCAGCCACATATGGCACATATACATAAAATGTGTCTTTGAAACAAACACACAAAAAAAAAGCAAGCATGTCCTAGACCCTACTTCAATGACCAGGCCCCAAATTAACCTTCATATATACAAGGGAGTGGCTGAGGAAGGCCCTGCCAAGCCTGTTTTTGTGTGTTTGGGGGTTCAGGTCCAAAAAAAATCTGCCTTGTCATCTACAGTCCAGTGCAAGATAGAGACCTGTCTGCAAATGACTCTAGGTGTTGTGTCAGGGCAAGGACAAGAAGAGTACCAAGGCCTGGGGCAAGCTCAAATGGGTCACCTGTATTTGCTTGCTTTATTGAGCTCAACCTTGGGCATAGCCATAATGAGGCCTCTTATTGCATGTGATTTTTTTTCTTTTTTAAAAAATGTTATTAATATTTTATGCACATTAGCGTTTTGCCCACATGTATGTCTGTTTGAGGATATCAGATTTTGGAGTTACAGACAACTGTGAGCTGCCATATGGGTGCTGGGAATTTGGTCCTCTGGAAGAAGTCAGTGCTCTTATCCACTCAGCCACCTCTCCAGCCCCTACATGTGATTTTTCAATGCAGGTTTCAACCGCAGTGGAAGCGGTGGCTACAACCAAAACCGCTGGAGTAATAACAACCGGGATAACAACAACTCCAACAACCGAGGCAGCTATAACCGGACTCCCCAG
>LOEQ01005086.1:24106-39073 GCA_001685075.1 Bramus lutescens
CTACAGCCCTGCTCGGAACCCACCAGGGGCCAGCAGCTACAACAAAAACAGCAACATCCCTGGCTCTAGTGCCAATACCAGCACCCCCACAGTGAGCAGCTACAGCCCTCCACAGGTGAGGTCACGTGTGTGTATTTGTACACATCACTTGTGTAGATATGGGGCAGGCCTGCTACAGGTCTACACTCTTCCCTGCAGCCTGTCCCCCCCTTTTTTTTTCAGTTACTCACTAGACATGGCACGTGCACGCACGCACACACCAGCGCAGTAGGTAGCTGCAAGCATTGGCTCCCATGAACAAGGAGGTCATGTCACGGGCCTCACTGGGTCTGTAAGAAAACACTCAGTGAAGTCACCTCTTGTCCATCATGGGAGGCCAGGGGCCCAAGATGATTGAGATCCTTGTCCCTGAGCAGCTCCAGGTCCTGTTCCAGTTCTTAGAAAGCCAGTGTTTGGGCTCTTTTGTGCACCAGTTTCTGTGAACCAGAGCAGTCTCTTTTATTTCACAGCCGTTTCATGAGGACATTTTACATGCCAGGGAGTAGCTGGTACCAGCTGCCAGGAGACAGATGAGTGCTTCCTAGATGCCATCTAGCCAGAACATTTCCTAAGAGTTTGGCAAGACTAAATTCAAAGCCTAGCCTCCCATGAGCCTGGCTTTGTGCTCTTGGACAGATACTTGACCCCTCTGGTCTTTGTGTTCCCCATAAAGGACCAGAAACATGACTAGAACTCACTTAAGAAGGTCCTGTGATGTGATCACTCCTACAGCTTAGTTAAAGCTCTGGGACCGGGCATACCTGGGCTAGCCATTTTAAATTAACCTTGGCCCAACAACCTCACTGAGATTTACTTTTTAAGATTTATTATGCCGGGTAGTGGTGGCACATGCCTTTAATCCCAGCACTCAGGAAGCAGAGCCAGACAGATAATCTGTGTGTTTGAGTCCAACCTGGTCTACAGAGTAAGTTCCAAAACAGCCAGAACTGTTATATAGAGAAACCTTGTCTCAGAAAATAAAAACAAATTAACTATTATTTAAGTTAGTTATATATACCTGAGTGTTTGCTTGTGTGTGTGTACACACATATATGTATACCGCAAGTGTGCTGTGTATGCGGAGGATAGAAAAGAATGTTTGGTTCCTTGAAACCTGAGTTACAGGTTGTTGTGAGTCACTGTGTGGATGCTGGAAACCAAACCTGGGTCATCGACAAGAGCACCCATTGTTCTTAACCACTGAGCCATCTCTCCAGCCCCAACTCTGTGTAATAGAGCTAATGGAAAGGATGCCAGAATTGCTAAGGAGACTGAATGAGTTAATGATCCATCATCCATCCTGTACATGAGAAGTTCTTCGTCTTAGGGATTCTGTTGCTGTGAAAAGACACCATAAACGCAGCAACTCTTATAAGGAAACATTTAATTGAAGTGGCAGCTTACTGTTTAAGAGATTCAGTCCATTATCATCTTGGTGGGATACATGGCAGGGTGCTGGAGAAGATGAGGGTGCTATATCTTGCAGGCAATAGGAAGTAGACTCACACTGGGCTGGTATCCTGAGCATAGGAAACCTTAAAGCCCTCCCCCACAGTGACACACTTCCTTGTGAGATTATTGGGTACAATTACATTCAAACTGCCACCATTCACCATTGAGTGCCTAGTACTTTGTGCATACAAGGTTATTGAAGGTTTACGCAGGCCAGAGTGCAGTGGCTGTGCTGAGATGGTTTTGTAGACTGAAGCAGGTTTAGAGTGCCACATGTCTTGCTGCCCTCGGGTCTCAGAGCTCAGGTCTAGGATCTGCTGCTTCCCAGACCATCCTGGCACATTAGCACAGTTGCCTCTGTCGGGGAAGCTGCCTCAGTACCTGTGTGTGCTGTCTCTCATGGAACTTTTGTCTCTTTCTCTACTCAGCCTAGTTACAGCCAGCCACCCTACAACCAAGGAGGCTACACCCAGGGCTACACAGCCCCACCGCCTCNTATGGGAGCTATGGCCCCTACAATCCTGCCCCCTACACCCCACCACCACCCCCCACTGCCCAGACCTACCCTCAGCCCAGCTATAACCAGTATCAGCAGGTAAGTACAAGATGGGCCTCCCGGTGAGGCTTCTTGGAACACTCTTGGATGTGTATTCAGACATGATTTTCTGCCTATTCCTGAAATATGGGTAGCTGCTTCCCTCAAGCTAGTGTTCAAAGGCCTTTGGTAAACTGGTCTTTGCTGGCTAGTAGCTGGTGTGTAGCCACTGGCCCCTAGTGCAGGAAGCTGACCTGACTCAGCTGAGTCTGGCTTTGGCACCATGGCCAGGGGTGCCAGATGCTAATCCAAGTTGGTGCTGGGGCCACCACATTTGCAAAGGACAGCCAATAAGCCAGGAGACCATGCCTGCATTCCCTGATTGTTTATGTGACATCAACTCAACACTTATTTACAAAGCAGTTTGCTTTCTGTCAGAGGGCTCATGTGTGGAGGGTGGGCCATGAGAGGAGCGAAGGGACAGTCTGGAGTGGTGGGGAGATAACCTGGTATTCTTGCTCTCTCCCCAGTATGCCCAGCAGTGGAGCCAGTACTATCAGAATCAGAGCCAGTGGCCACCGTACTACGGGAACTATGACTATGGAGGATACTCGGGCAGCACACAGGGGGGCACAAGCACACAGTAGCAGGTGCTGGAGCCTCCAAAGGCCCATGCCAGCTGCTTCTACTAGCGCCTGCCTTGGCCCCTCCACCCCTCTGAGTCCTGTGGTGCTGGGGACAGAGTTATCCCAGGGCTTGCCTCCCTCTAGCCCACTTCTTCCAGAGGGCCTCTCCCTTCAAACAGGAACAGTGATCTTTTATCTTTGTCCCCTCTACCTTCTCCTCTCCCTACCTTTTTGACTACAGAAGCCTCCTCTCCTTTGATTACCCAGCGAGGCCGAGAGAGACCCTGCCCATCTGCCCCTCCCCAGCCTGCTTTAGCCCCTTGGCTTCCCAGACTCATGCAGTTGGTTGTAAATTCTTCCAGGAGCTGTTTTACTGTCTACTTTTCAGGATTTAAAAAAAAATTCAAAAACTTTAATAAAAAAAAAGTTTAAGAAGCAAAATGTAGAGGGAGGAAGCAGTGACATAATTTTTGGTAATTATGCTTTTTTTTAATTTTTAGAATTTGTTTTTACTGTGGGTCAGCCATTGACACTTCATCAAATAACTATTTCTTTGCTGAGTTCAGGTAACCGAGGAAGAGCCACACCCTCGAAACAAACAAAATCACCTTTACCTAACTTTTTGTACGATGTCTTAGTTCCCCATAACTTTGCACACAAGCGTCTGTGTTCTGTTGGATTGTAACTGCTTTTTGTATTTGGAGAGAGTGTGACTATTGAACTTGAAACCTTTTACTCCAGGAGTTTTGGTAGTTTCTGGTGGGCTTAAGTGGGTGAGAGGGTAAAGGGAAGGTGGGGGTGGGGCCGGCTTCCCTTTAACCCTAAATTTCCTCCACCACCTCCTCCATTGCTCTTCCAGGTGCCAGACCTCCAAAGTTTTACAGTGATCCCTTTGATTATTCTCACCTTCGTTACCCATATGTTTTAATCGGATTTTAACAAACTGCACTTATTAAGAAATGTTTTACCCTGTTTTGTTTTACTTTCAATAAATGACATGGCACCTCCTATCAGGAAGGAAACAGGGTTGAAACCCTGACATGTTTGCTGCAGTTGGCCTTTAATTGGGATGGGAGGCTTTCGAAGGGGATGCTTCACTCATTCATTTAAACAAAATGGTTCCGTACCTTGCGTCCCAGATGCTCTATGGGCAGGGGACAGACAGGTGGGACCTGTAGGGAAGAGACCAGGCTGGTTTGGAGCCATCCCTAGGTTTGTTGCCCACCCACACCCCTTGAGCCTGGCCTGGGTGCTGCTCTTGGGGCAGCCTTGTAGTGCCTCCTATATAAGCATTGGCTGCCTGCTGTCGCCATCCTGGACTGCGCTAGGGACCTTGAGCAACTGCAGAGATGGTTCTAGTCCCTGTTCTCGAGGTTCCCCCTCCAGGGGGTACATGTTTGTAACTAGTGACAGCCCCAAGGGTTTAGATAGAGAGACCCTGGAGTCATGGAAAGAGGGCTCTCTGAAGAAGAAAATGCAACGTGACTGTAGCCCACCTTCATTGTGCAGCTTCCTGTGCAGACTGTATGATTCACATCGACCTGGTGTACACAACTCAGCCCTGCTCCCTTGGAAGAACTGGGGAACCTTGTGAAGGGACACAGCTTACCAGAAGAGCTAGGGGTGGGGACACATCCCAGTTCCCTTGTGGCTTGCCGTTATGTAAGTTAACTCCCGGGACAGCTTAGACCCTGTCTCCAAAAGTGAGGGCTAATGCATACTGTTCATATTGCACCAACAGGACTAAACATCAGGAGGGAGGCTGAGAAGTTGGAGGGCCTGAGGAGGGACCATGTCTGTGCTTAAAAGGCTTGGTCTAGAAGGCAAGAAGGGTTGGGTCCTCACTGTCCCTAGTCTGACAAGTCCTGCTCTTGGCAGGCGGGTGCAGAGCAGCAGCGCCCTCTGCTGACCACTACTGGTAATGCATCTGAGTAGTCACCACGCTGGGGGGGGATGCGCTCTAGTTCTTCCGACTGTTTCTGAATTAATCACCAGCTTCCTCACAGTGCTCACCAGTTCCTTTCCTTGGTTCCCCTCCTCAAACCCTGTAGGCTCCAGCCGTTCGTTAGGGCTAGGAAGGCCTGCCTGACCTGGCATTGATTACCATGGCCTCACTCAACTTATTTTTGAGATAAGGTCTTGCTCTGTAGCCCTGGGAGGCCTTGAACTCACTAATGATCAGGCTGGCTCACACCTTAAGTGATTTCCCGGCCTCTGCCTCCTGAGTACTGTATGCCCTGACCATAGTAAGCCATTCCAACATCTAATACTACCCATGCCAGCCAAACTGCCCCAAATACTTAACTCTTTTTTCATCCCTTCATGTCTTATCTGGGGTCTGTATCTCTACCTACAAGCCTCCCACCTACCTTGTGGTGGTCAGGTCCCTCCCCTTCCCACAGCCCTCACGCTTACACGTTTCCTCCTTGTTTAGAAACACAAAGGTCCTTTCCCTGACTTCATCTCATGCCAGCCAGCCACAGGCTGAATGTGATGACATTAGGGAGTCAAACCACGGAGGTGGGTGAGATGGCTCAGAGGTCAAAGATGCTTGCTGGGTAGCCGGGTGGTGCTGTACGCCTTTAATCCCAGCACTCAGGAGGCAGACTGGGTCTACATAGTAGAGAAACCCTGTCTCGAAAAATAAACAAAAAGCTTGCTGGCAATCTTGATTTGAGTTCTGTCCCCGGAACCCACTCCCATAAATTGTCCTCCGATCACATATGCATGCATTATTTTTAAATTAAAAAGCATAGTCGAGTCTCCAGATCTTGGAGGATGCTCACGCAACAACCATTGTAAATATTAACTGCGTGAGGGCCTGGAGTTACGGCAGCGATCAAATGGCATACAGTACCCGATGGTTTTCAAATTTGCGAACGCTGAAGATTCATTCGGCCTAGCGCCCTTTTCATACCTGGTTGCTGGGGACAGGGCCACGCATGCGCAGAGAGGCGGGCCACCTTTGACCCGGAACTTTAGTGCCTGGGTGCAGTTTAAGCACCTTCTATAACCGGAAATGGCTACGACTGCTTAAGGTCCGTGCTGGCTTCCGGACCCCGCTGCGGCGGTTAATGAGTCGGAGACTTGGGATGGAGGCCGTGGCAACCGGGCCGGTGACGGAGAAGTCCGATGATGGTGAGGCACTGGCTAGGCGTCGGGAGGGGGCTTTGCGGTGTGAACTTGAAACGGTTCCGGTTGACTGTCTAGGAAGTGTAACCTCAGCCTCCCGGCATTTTCAGCACTTGGACCACTTTGAGGTCAGATTATTGCCTTGTGGCAGGTGGACAGTTCCCTCCATTTTTTTAGAATCCTTTTCAGTGTCCCAGACTAACCCATTTCTTCCCATGCCAAAGCCTCAAGCAAATATAAACTTCTTCACTGCAAATTCTTCGAGTCTCAGGCCAACCTTTCTCAAGATATCTCTTTTCTGTGCCAACCTGAGCTTTTCTGTGCCCCAAGCTAGCTCTCCTCTTGTCCCATGCAAACTGACTTAGGTAAGACTCACAGCGCCCATTGCATTCTAACTCCTTGCCCCCAAAGTCTGCAGTCCGTTCTGCCTCCTCAAGTCCTTTCTCCCTCGCGCCTGCAATGCCTTTTACTGCTCTACTGAATTCCCACAAGTACTGCCTGTGTGTGCATGTCAGTCTTTTTCTATAGCAACTTGCCTTCCTCCTGTCTCAGCCTCCGAAGTGCTAGGGTTAAGGGAGCCCGGCGCTACCACACCTGTCTTTAAAATGCTTTTTTGTCTTGCTCACCTTAAAAACTCATTGTTTCAAAGTAATCTGACATGGTGGTGTCAGGGGTATAATCAAAGCCATTTGACAAGAACTGGGAGTTACTTAAACTGAACAGCAGGATTATGAATGTAGAGCAGGTGTCCTTGTATTCTTTATCTAGGTTTCAATCTTTGATGATCTCCAGGTATGATGGCACAAACCTATAATCCCATCACTTGTGAGACTGAGGTAGGTTTGCCTTGAGTTTACAGCCATCCTGAACTACATAGTTCCAGACCACAAAATGAGACCCTGTACAGTGAGGCCCTGCCTCAGAAATATGTATATTAATATGTTCTATAGCTCTTAAACTTCTGATTGCTGGGGCCTAAGCCCTGGGCCTTATGAATACTAAATATACATGCTACCACTAGCCATACCTTCAAACCTAAAAGATCTGAGACAGGCTTATAATCAGGAGCCTGAGGCAGGAGGATGGAAAGTTCAAAGCCAGGGACTGAGGATGTAGCTTGCCTAGCATGCCTGAAGCCCTGGGCTCAGTCCCCAGTACCACATAAATTGTGGTGGAGAAGACCTCAAGTCCTAGCACTCCAAATATTTATTAAAAGAAAGAAAAAGTGGCCTTGGCCCTTATGATACCTTCTGCAGTTGGTTTTTTTTTGGGGGGGGGTTTGTTTGCTTATTTTTATTTTCACTCTTTGTACTTTGGAGACTCACCACCCAGCCCTGAAATAAATACATGGAGACACATTCTTACTTATGAATTCCTAGCCTTAGCTTGGCTTGTTTCTAGCCAGCTTTTCTTAATTTAATTATCCCTCTGGGCTTTTACCTTTCTCTATTCTGTATGTCTTCCTTTACATCTTACTCCATTGCTGTATGTGTAGCTGGGTGACTAGCCCCCAGCATTCTCCTCCTCTCCTCCTTTTCTCACTCTTCCCTCTTCACTTATTTATTCTCTCTGCAGGGAAGCCCTGCCCATCCTTTCTCCTGCCTTGCTATTGGCCATCCAGCTCTTTATTAGACAGGCCATTGGGTGTTTTAGGCAGGCAAAGTAACACAGCTTCACAGAGTTAAATAAATGCAACATAAAAGAATGCAACATGGGGCTAGAGAGGTGGCTTAGGTTAAGAGCACTGACTGCTCTTCTAGAGGTCCCGAGTTCAATTTCCACAACCACATGGTGGCTCACAGCCATCTGTATGTAATGAGATCTGGTGCCCTCTTTTGGCATACAGGCATACATGCAGGCAAAACACTGTATACATAATAAATAATTTTTTTTTTGAGACAGGGTTTCTCCATAGCTTTTGGAGCCTGTCCTGGAACTAGCTCTTGTAGACCAGGCTGGCCACAAATTTAAAGAGATCCGCCTGCCTCTGCCTCCCGAGTGCTGGGATTAAAGGCGGGGAGCCACCACCCCCCAGCATAAATAAGTAAATCTTCAACAACAACAACAACAACAAGAATGCAACACATCTTTGCATCGTTAAACAAATATTCCATAGCATGAATAAATGTAGCACATCTTTGAATAGTGTTCCACAGCAGCCTCCCAAGTACCTGCCTTCCCCAGAGACCACACACACTGCTCATTTCCTTTACCCGTCACCCACTATAGCCTGTCCTTCACCCCGTACTGTTCAGTTAGGATCCCCAATGGCGTCCTCACATGTCCTTGTGCGCGGTTAAACATGGCTACTCCATCTAGTTGTTTGGGTTTTGTTGTTTTGTTACATTTTCATTGCTATTCCTTTTTCTATAGCAACGTGCCTTTAGTTTGTTTATTTGAGATGGGGTTTTGCTTTGTAACCCAGGCTTACCTAGAACCCACCATGTAGTTCAGCCTGGTCTCAAACTCGTGAATTGTTCTGTCTCAAGCCTCCCTAGTGGGCTACAGGTGGGTACCACCCTGTCCAGCATCTGGACTGTTTACAGGAGTCAGTGCCATTGACCCCTCCATCCTGGCAAGTTTGCTTTATGAGATAGCATGCTCTGGCTCCTCCCTGCTTCTCAGGCTGCTCCTTCTTAGCCCTTTGTGTTATTTCTCACTACTGCTGTACTGAATGACCCAAAAATGGGTGTTTAAAGTGAACAGAAATGAAATCTAGACTGAGTATTACCAGACAGAAATAATCAGGCCACAAGGCCTGGCTCCCTCACAGGCTCTAGGCTGTTCCTTGTCTCTTCCAGTTAGAGATGGCACTAGCACTTGTTGGCTTGTGCCCATAGCACTCTGATCTCTGCCTCCACCGTCATAGCACCTGTGTGTGTCTGATCTTCCTCTGTCTTTCTTGTTTTTATTATTATTTTATGTGTATGGGGTTTGGCATATGCATGCATATATCCATGTCTGTACATGGTACCCACAGAGGCCAAGAGGGTGTCAGATTCCCTGGAACTGGAGTTACACATGATTGTGAGCTGCTTTATGGATGCTGGGAATCAAACCTGGGTCCCCTGGAAGAGCAGCCGGTGCCCTTAACCACTGAGCCATCTTTCCAGACGTCCCTCAGGCTCTTATTGCATTTAGAACATTTAACTCAGAATAATCTCTCAGGTTTTCTGTTTGTTTGTTTTTTCTTTCTGTGGGTTTTTTGTTTTCTGAAACAGGGTTTCTCTGTGTAGCTTTGGAGGCTGTCCTGAAACTAGCTCTTGTAGATCAGGCTGGCCTTGAACTCACAGAGATCCACCTGCCTCTGCCTCCCAAATGCTAGGATTAAAGGCATGTGCCACCACCGCCCAGCTAATCTCTCAGTTTTTAAGAGCCTTAATATAATTATGTCTGTGGAGGACCCCCCTCCCCCCACACACACACACTGTTAAAAGTTTCAGCAGTTAAGATGTGCCTGTCTTTGGAAGATCTAGTTTTTAGCTTTTACAGGCATGCCCTCTGCCCATATGTCCAGTGTCATCTGTTTTGTGGTTTGTCTGCACACACTCCCCTCACCCCATGTGTCGCTTCCCTCTGCCTGGCTCTGTATATGTGTACAGCCCTGTCTCCAGCACTGTACCTCTCTGGGGGATCCGGGGAGGCCCAAGTCCCAGCATTCTCTTAGATACAGCCTCTCAAATGTCTCCCATACCCATGGCTGCTTCTCTAACCCAATCTGCTTCCTGCCTCTGTCCCCTAGGCTAGAGCCTTGGACCTACCTCTAACCCTCCCAGCCCTCCAGTCCCATGGCTTGTCCATTTAAGCATCTTACCCTCCTTCAGCTGCATGGCCCCAGCCTCTCTTGCTTTACAGTCTGTATCCGCCCCCCCATCCCAGTCAGTTATCTAAAAGTGGCACATGGTTCTCTCATCTTTTCTAGTACTTACTGAAGTTCCTTCCTGCTCCCACTGGCTTTGCCCGGCGCCTGTCTTTCCTGTTCTTTGCCTAGGTCATCTTTGATCAAGACCTCCCATATCAGACTGGCTGCCCACTCCCTGCAAGAGCAGGGGCTATAGGGGTCCTAGGATCCGCCATACTGGTTCAGGGCTTTACTTGGGAATGAACAGTTAGGGGATGTGGGAATACCTAAGGGGAAGTGAATAAGGATGTAGGTCACTGTCCTTGTCACTATTCTGTTGCTGTGAAGAGACACTGGTGGTTTGAAAGAAAATGGCACTATTAGGAGTGTGGCCTTGTTGGAGGAAGTGTGTCACTGCAAGGGCAGGCTCTGAGGTCTTTTTCTCAAGCTTCGCTCAGTGTGACAGTCGGTCGACTTCCTGTTGCCTGTAAGATGCAGCACTCTTGGCTCCAGCATGATGTCTGCGTGCACGCTGCCCTGCTCCCCACCATAGTGATAATGGACTGAACATCTGAAACTAAGTGAGCCACCTCAATTAAATGTTTTCTTTATAGGAGTTGCTGTGGTCATGGTGTCTGTTCACAGCAATAAAAAACAAAACAGACACCATGACTACAGCAACTCCTATAAAGGAAAGCATTTAATTGGGCCTCACTTGCAGTTTCAGAGATTTAATCCATTATCATCATGGCGGGGAGCCTGGCGGGATGCCGGCAGGTGCTGGCACAGTAGCTCAGGCCCACATCCTCATCCATTGACTGAGAAACTCTGGGCTTGGCACTGGCTTTTGGAACCTCAAAGCCTACCCCAGTAACACACTTCCTCCAACAAAACCACACCTCCTGATCCTTCAAGTCCTTACAATAGTGCCCCTCCCTATTGACCCAGCATTCAAATGTAGGAGCTATGGGGGCCATTCTTATTCAAACCACCAGTCATGGAACAAGTAAGTCAGTGACTGTATCCTAATGTGATGGCCCAGGAAACCAGTAGCTTGGTAGGTAAGGCCTCAGGGCCTGTGCTGCTGCTCCCTACTAAAAAGTTTTTATCCCAAAAAGTACAGAGGTCAGTCTCTCAGCACTTCAGGTTTTTACTCAGATTAAAANAAAAAAAAAAAAAAAACTTGCTTATTTTTATCTCGTATGTGTTGGTTGTTTTGTCCATATTCATGTCTGCGCACCACAAACATATATTGCCAAGGAGGCCAGGAGAAGATGCCGCATCCTCTAGCACTGGAGTTACAGACAGTTGTGAGCCACCATGTGGGTGGTGGGAACTGAGCCTGGTTGTCTGGAAGAGCAGCCAGTGTTCTTCTTTAACAGCTGAGCCGTCTCTCCAGATTTCACTTCCTGGCAAGCTTTGTTACCCTCCATTTAATGCTGAGCCGCCCCCACATTCCTCCTGTCTTCTTGGGGTTCTCTTTTGCATGCTCTCTCGTCACCATCAGTGATGTTTTGGATTTTTATTGTTGGTTTGTTTTCATTTTTGAGATGCAGTCTAGCTGTATATAGTCCTGGCTGGCCTTGAACTCAGAGCTCCACTTCCCTCTGAGATTAAAGGTGCTGGGATTAAAGGTGTGTGCTACTGTGCCAGGCTTGTCTGTTTTGGCTTTTCTACATACTCCATGTTTTTGTTAATTTATTAGGGTATTGACTGCCACATCACGATGGGACCTCTTACTGTGCTCTGTCCAGGGCCTAACACATTCCCCAGGATGCCAGGGGCACTCGATGAGTGCGAACTGTGTGTGCCAACATCCAACCACTTCCTACCTAATCCCTTCCCAATGCCCTCTTAGCCTTTAACTAAAGACTCCCCTTGACTTGCAGGCTGTGTGGAGCCCAGATGTGTGCACTGGGGGGAGCTGAGCCAGGCTCCTGTTCCATCTGCACCCCAGAACAAGGAGGCAAAAGAGAGTATACCAGGAGTCCCCGATGCTGACATCTCCCAGGCTGAAAGTCCGGCTGTGATTGCCATGCTGCATGCCATCGCTGCCAGCCACCTGCCTGTGTGCAGCCAACAGCAGGGTGAGCCTGACCTGACAGAGCATGAGAAGGTGGCCATCCTGGGCCAGCTCTATCACGAGAAGCCACTGGTGTTCCTGGAGCGCTTCCGCACTGGCCTCCGGGAAGAGCACCTGGCCTGTTTCGGCCACCTGCGTGGGGACCACCGTGCTGACTTCTACTGTGCCGAGGTGGCCCGGCAAGGCACTGCCCGACCCCGAACCCTGCGCACCCGCCTGCGTAACCGACGTTATGCTGCCCTGCGAAAGCTCATCCAAGGTGTTGGGGGATGGTGGATGGAGGGGGACAGAGGTGGGGAGGAAAGGGAGACTGAGGCTGAGTGAGCGAGACAAGGCCCAAGTGTAGGAACCCCAAGAAATCCATGGAGTTAAGTTTTGAGACAGAGAGCGGAGACAGACCCACAGTGAAGTAAGGGAGAGAAAGGTGAGCAGATAGGGCCAGAATTCAGTAGATGACAGGGTCACATTTGTTTGACAGAGTCTTACTCACCCAGGCTGTCTTTGAACCCAAATTCCTCCTTCCTCAGCCTCTCAAGTGTTGGCAGAAGTGGCATCTTAGATGGCTGTGACTGAGGACACCATACAGAGCACTGTGATAATCATGTGTCCCTAAGGACTGGGAGTTTCCATTGTCACACTGTGCACAAAAAGCACTGTTGGAAACCAAGAAGGGATATACATATGGCCTTGGGTATACAAGGCCACCCTGAACAAAACACAGGTGAAAAGCATGAAGGGAGAAGAGCCTGGTGTAGCGGTTCATGCTCCAACACTCAGGAGGCAGAGGCAGGAGGATCTCTGAGTTTGGTGCCAGCCTGGTCTAGAGGGGCTCAGGCCTGGGTACGTAAACATGCTCAGCCCAGGTTGTATATTCAGTGCCCCACTGGACCTCAGGCACCTGCGGGTGACTTTATCGTGTACCTCAATCACATACAAATGTAAACATCTCATAAGCAGTTCACACACATACATGCCTGGACATGTGTGCTCACCCCTAACCCCACCTCTTTGCACAGGAGGCGAGTACTTCAGTGATGAGCAGATGCGGTTCCGGGCCCCGCTGCTGTATGAGCAGTACATAGGACAGTATCTCACACAAGAAGAGCTCAATGCCCGCACATCGGCCCCCCAGGTCCCCAGGCCCGGCTCCCCCAGCATGCCTGCCTACCCACTCTCCGACCTGCTTTTCCAGTCCTACCAGGAACGAGAGCTGCAGCAGAAGCTGCTCCGGCAGCAAGAAGAAGAGGATGCCTGCTTTGAGGAGGAAGAGGACAGTGATGAGGAAGGTGAGGGCCGACAGCAGGGCACCCTGCCCCAGGCCTGTTCCCCATGTTGTGGTTCCTGGCTGGGCCCTAATCTGTGAGAATAGACACGATGTCTGGCCTCACCCTCTGCCCTGCCATCTCCTCCTGACCACTGTGGTACACACAGCATCCCCATTTTACCCACTGTACACCCCAGGAGGGCAGGCATGGGGCTGGACATAGGATGGTAGCTTGTCAGACGCCTTCAGGTCACTGTCTTGGGTATCTCTACAGACCAGAGGTCAGACAAGGACTCGGAGTCCTGGGTGCCCGACTCAGAAGAGAGGCTGATCCTGAGGGAGGAGTTCACCAGCCGCATGCACCAGCGATTCCTGGATGGCAAAGATGGGGGCTTTGACTACAGGTGCCACCTATTCCCAGCCCAGCACCCATGGCCCTGGGCCACAAGCAGGTCCCTGTCTATCCTCACAGGCCCTCCCTTAGTGGGACTAGATGGCTCTGGAGTAGTTCCCCACCATGAGTCCTAGTGATGTCAGTCACTCAGAGGTGTCAGATCAACAAGAGTTGATGGCTGGGGTCTCGAGCTAGCCTTTTCTCTCTCACTCTCTCGAGCCCTAGATCCTTCATCCATAGGTAGAGAGGTACACCGACACTTAGCTCAGTGTTGACAAAGCACTGAGATGAGGCCAGTAGTGCACACCCTCCCAGCAGGTGGGAGACAGAAGTGTTGGGTCTCTGAGCTCCAGCCAGGGTGATGTGATGAGACTTTGTCTCAAGAAGAAAGAAAAGAAAGATAAATGATAAATGGCTGTCATCTGAGCCAGTCTCTCCTTTATGATCCCATCCATGGGCCTGGCAGCTCAGGATCCTGCCTATTCACATCCAGCCCAAGTGACATGTGACCTGTGTCCATGAACAGCATCAGTGGAACAGGGAACCTGATTACCACTGCTCTAGAGACCGTGCTGGGATCCCACAGATCTGGAACCAGTGGATTCATCCATTGCTAAGCAGGACTACCAAGACTATGCAAAATGTTGGGCCATGGCACCTGTGAGCCAGCCCTGGTAACACTAGGTAACCCCAAGGATGTCAGGAGTGGGGACCTAACCCTGTGCTTTCAGGAGGGCTGCTGTAGGGCAGCAGAGACCCAGATGTGTCCCACAATCAATTTATGCCTCTGTATGCCTTCTATGCCCAGAATCTAGAGTTAAAGCGAGTGTAAGTGCAGCCAAGGGTTCCCTGCCTGAAAGAGGCCCCCTTTTATTGACGGGAGACTGCCCAACTTCATTAGTGGTGGAGCTCAGAAGGGGAGGAGGCAGTGTGTTGTCAGAGCCTTAGTAGGTGGCATCTGAGCAGATCTGCCAAGAGTGAAGGCAAGGGACGCAAAGCACACCGGTGCCAGGGTAGACCTGAGATTGCTAAGGGTACATCTTGGATGAGTGATGCCTCAGTGACTCAGATCCACATGGGGCTGGGGTGCTATGGTGACAGTCAGAGTACCACATTGCCCCTGCAGGCCCTGGTGTTCTCACATCTTCCAGTCTGCAGAGTAGCCAGAGTTTTAGGTTTTGGTTATATACAGTGTTCTGCCTGCATGTATGCCTGCATGCCAGATCTTATTACAGATGGTTGTGAGCCACCATTTGGTTGCTGGGAATTGAACTCAGGACCTCTGGAAGAACAGGCAGGGCTCTTAACCCCTGAGTAATCGTTCCAACCCTCAAAGCCAGTGTTTTTATGTAGACTGATTGGGAAACATCTCTTTTGGATTCCAAAAGGCCCAGCATCCCCAGGGGGTCAGCTCCCCTGACCTGTGCCCCATTACCACTGACAGCTTCCTTTTCTGCAGCATGGTGGATGACAACCCTGACTTTGACAACCTGGACATCGTGGCACGTGACGAGGAGGAGCGATACTTTGACGAAGAGGAACCCGAGGATGTGCCCAGCCCAGAGCTAGATGGGGACTGATGGCTCCCACCCTTCCAGCCA
>LOEQ01005086.1:82885-94169 GCA_001685075.1 Bramus lutescens
CTCTGCAGCGATTCCCGGTAGAAGCGGAAGATGTGCTGTGAGGCAACTTGGGCAGCAGCCAGGCACTGCTGGAGCTGGGAAGGAAGAAGCCAGTTAGCACCCAGGGTTACTCCCCAAATGCCCTCCCCTCCATTACTCCTCACCACAACGGCCATTTCCTTTCTCACCGCCTAACTCCCACACCATAATGGCGTTGGTGCATACCTGTAATGAGACATATCTCAGTCTCTAGAGTACAGAATATGATGCTGGGGGTGGAACCCAGGTCTCATGCACGTTAGACAAACCTCTACCAATAAAGTCACCTCCTCAGTCCCTCTCCTCTAAGCTTGCTGTAATTTACAACACACGTGCATGTGTATGTAACATGCACCTGTGCACTTGCACACAGGCATGCCCTGTGGAAATTAGAGGATAATTTGGGGAGTTGGTTCTCTCCTTTTACCATGTTGGTCCTGGGGTCTAAAGTCAGGCAGGTCTTTAATTTCAGAACCATCTTCCCAGCCCTTAAGTTTTATCTTAATGAAAAGAGCCTAAGGGCGTTGGGGACCAGACTCTGAAAGTCACCTGAGTTCAGAGTCCTAACACCTTGGAGGAACTCAGAGAGCTGGAGACCCCGAGAATTAGAGCCATAACTCTTTAACCCTCAAATCCTTTTCGTTGATGTTTGCCTGAGACAGGGTCTCACTATATAGCTCAGACTGGCCTGGAACTCACTATATAGCCCAGGTTGGCCTAGACCTGTGTAGCTCAGGATAATCTCAAACTTAAGTGATTCTCCTGCCTTAGCCTGCAGAGTGCCGAGAGTAAAGGTGAGAGTCAGTAGACCTACCTAGCACCTCCTCTCCCTTTCTGAAACAAGTGTTTGCTATATAGTTCAGGCCAATCTGGAGTTCACAGCAGTAAGCCACCATGTCCAACCCAAATAACCTTAAGAGCAATGAAATTAGAGATTTAAATCATTACTGCCGCATAGGCTTAGAGCCACAGGGCCAGAGAAGAAATACAGGTGCAGTCTAGTTTCCAAACCCTGTTCCTTGGAAACCCAGAATTCAAGGTGGCACTGTTCTGTGCTGACGACTGGGGACCTGAAGATAGAAAACTGGGGGTTGACTCAGTGGGTTAAGAGGATTTCCTGCTTTTCCAAAGGTTCTGAGTTCAATTCCCAGCAACTACATGCTGACTCACATCCATCTCTAATAGGATCTGGTGCCCTCTTCTGGTATGTAGGCAAAACACTGTATATATAATAAATCTTTAATAAAAAAATTCTAAAAAAGATAGACACAACCCCTCATTCAAGGTGAACCCTGTTTTCTGATCTCATCATTCAGGCATTCCTTTAAAACTGTTCCATAGAAACCCCATTTTTTTTTTTTTGCTTGATAAGGCAGGATCTCACAATGTTACCCTGGCTGGCTTGGAATTCTCCCTGTAGACTAGGCTGGCCCTGAACTCAGCTATGCTTGCCTTTCTTTCCCAAGTGCTGAGATTAAACTCGTGACTCAGGACCTTGGGCATGCCAGGCAAGCACTTTAAGAACTAAGTCCCAAACATGCATCCATCCACCCAACAGCGATGCAGAGAAGGGCTTGCTGTAAGCTGGGACAAGGTATTATGTCAACAGGAGAAAAAATTCTGGACACACAGGTACCTCGGCATCAGAATAGAGCCCCTTGGTGGTGGACATCAGCAGCTTCTGCTCCACGCTGTCCAGGGCAAAGGTCAGGATGGCCCGCGCCTCCTAGAAGCAAAAAGTAGAAGGTAGTAAGTGTCCTGGGACCCTCCTCTTTAAGATCTCAGCCAGTCTCAACACAGGGATAACTGAACCCTTAGCCTCTAGGTCAACTGCAGCTGTATGTTAGATTCCACTTTTGGGTAACTGTTTCTCTTCTTTGCCTTTATTCTGACCACTGTTCTCCTGTCCCATAGGGGGAGCCACAGTGCTGGTCATTTCCTGACTGCCTCTCCACCGCCCACTCTCCCTTCCTTGCTCTGCACTACACAGGCAGCCAGAGATCCAGTCCTCATGGCTCCTTCCCTTGTCTCCCCAGTTATCCGAGGGCTCAGGAATCCCCGAGACAAGCATCGAGGTCCCCACTCTGACAGCAGCAGTTGCAGTAAAAGCAACAGTGGTGAGGAGGGTTCTGAACTTCTACATCCAAGATAGAACCCCTGGATTTTC
This sequence comes from Bramus lutescens, assembly GCA_001685075.1. Taxonomy (NCBI): domain Eukaryota; kingdom Metazoa; phylum Chordata; class Mammalia; order Rodentia; family Cricetidae; genus Bramus; species Bramus lutescens. Next base: position 85,071 of record LOEQ01005086.1, read on the forward strand.
CTGTGTGTACAGCTGCAACCAACTGTGGTAATGTCGTGGCAGGACCAAGCTGGACCCAGACTGCACAAAGCCTTCATGGAAAGTGCTGAAAAGAACATGCTTCCCTAACTGTCATCACCATGACCAGCACAGGGCACAAGAACCACAGATCTGTTCTACAGTTTGGAAGTGAACGCCAGCAAGTTTCTTTTCTGAGAGTTGGGTGTCTAGCACTTAAAGCTGAATGAACCTTGATGAATGGGACAGAAGCTGCCAGATGGGCCAGGGTGCACAAGCCAACTGACTCATGCAGAAGTAAGGCCTGCAGGCAAGCAGACCTACCTGGCTACAGCTCTTTGCCAACATTACCTTTCTACACCTACCTTTTCTTGCTTGGTCGTGGGGTCCAGCACGAGATTGCCATCAGAGTCCAGGGCACAGCTGACCCCACAGAAGAGAGCCCGCATGGGCACACCTGCATCCACCAGTGCCATGCAGGCAGCATTCAAGCAGCAGGCCAAGAGCTGAGCATCACAGGGAGGTTAAGAAGAGTGTCTTCTGTGGGACTGGCCAGCAGAACACATCCACACTTCCCTTTACCTGCTGATGCCTGTGGCAGACACCGCAAGCTGATCACTGAGCAGCAGCATGGTATGATGGCTAAGTGGTTCTGGCACCAAGTACCTGTCAGTGCTCCATACTGAGCATAAGCACCTCCCTCCCTGTGTTAAATGAGATGATGCTAGGGAACAGATATATACACTAAAGGATGTACCAAGGATCTTAGAGATGGGTGGTGGCAGCCCTTATCTCCCTTATCTTTAATCCCAGAATTTGAGAGGCAGAGGCAGGCGGATCTCTGAGTTTGAGGCCAGCCTGGTCTACAAAGTGAGTTCCAGGACTATTGCTACACAGCAAAACTGTCTCCAAAAAACAAACAAAAAAAACACAAAAAACCAAAACCCAAAACCAAATAAACAAAACAAAACACACACACACAAAAACAGAGACAGGAAATCTCCCAGTCTCTTAGGGAAGACACTGGCAAAGCCAGGTCCACTACCTGGGACTCTAGTGGGCAGTATGGAGCCAATGACCATTCTGCCAGCTTGGTGCTTCCCTAGTAGAGCCAGAAACTCATGCCAATGTGCAGAGAAGTCACTGGCTTAGGCTCTGGGCTTGGACAGGCCTGAGCTTGAGCCTCACCATTGTAGCCTTCTGGCTGCCACTGTCCTGTTCCCTTGGGCAAGACACAGCCCCTCTCTGAGCTCCAGTTTCCTTACCCCAAACACGCCAACGTAAGAAACAAACATGCTGGAGCCCTTGGGCTCTCAAACCGGAAAGCTCGAGCCCAGGCCTTGGGAGCTACATGGGAATTACAATACTCCCCAGGACAAGTACTGTGGGAACTAGACGACGGCATTGAGAAGTGCTTGAGTGTCCTGCATATAAGCCCTGCCGGCTCATTTCTAAAAACCGCATCTATTTGTTTGTGTGCCCGTGGGCAGGTGTGTGCTGTGGTGCTCACGTGGTTAGAGGACAACCTGCAGAAACTGGTCCTCTCTATCACGTGCGGCCGTCAGGCTCGGCAGCAAGCATCTTTACCCACTGAACCATCCTGTTGGCCCTGGCGTTGTTTTAAGTTCTTTGAGCTGCTTCCTGGCATGGGTTCTGCGTGGGCTGAGGGTACATGACAGGGTCACCAGGAGGGAAGCCAAGGGAGGCTCCGAGCACGTCCTAGAGTGTTCGGGAAAGGATACGGAGCCGGTGTCGCTCACCACCTGCAGCACCACCGTGATGGAAGTACGAGGGTGCAGACCTCCCAGAACCACTGCTTCACACGTGTTCCTGATCAGCTGCTCCCGGCTTTTCTCAGCCACACCTGGGGAGGGAGACAGGAAGTTAACTCTTACCCCATCATCTTGTTCTGCTCAATCCAGCCTGAGGGAGAATCCAGGAAGGGGCTGTCAGTCAGCCTAGGATGGCATGCATACTCCCAGGAGAAAGGCAGGGCCCACAACTTCCCAAGGGTCTGCCAGTCAGCCATCCAAGGACGAATACCCAGGAGCGCTCATGTCCTATGCTACTGGCCGTACTGACCTCATCAGAGTGGGCCTATCCCACTGTACATAGGGAGATTCAGCAAAAGGGCAGAAAAACAAGTTAATGGTAAGGAGAAATGAAGGCAGAGAATAGAAGAAAGAAACGGAGACAAAGAAGCAGCTCAAGAGAAGGCGAGTCTGGTGGTGCTGGTCTGCAATCTCAGGACTTGAAATGCTCAGGTAGGGGGATCACAAATTTGAGAACAGTCTAGGCTACAGAGAGCTCAGTACCAGCCTAGGCAACTTGAGACCCATCTTAAAAAGTATAAGGCTGGTGGTGTGGCCCAGCCACATAGCCCGAGGTTCACCAGGGAAAGTACTGTGGTCAGTACTAGAATGCCTGCCTGGAGCCCACCAGAAGAGGGTGTGACCAGAATGCACCAGTGAGAGCCCAGGCTCCCTGGCTCCCTGAAGAGCATCTGTCTAGCAGGTGTGAGGCTCTGGATTCCATTCCCAAAGCAGCAAAAACTAAAACAAAACAAAGAGCTGGGCAGAGGGAGGTGAGCAGGGCAGTGGAGACTGGATGTAGCAAGCAGCAGGGAGGAGTTGGGCGAGGTCCTAATAGATCTTTGGAGGTTCAGCTAAGTCCAGTTACCAGGCAGCCCGATCTTCGGCCTCAGGATCACTTCGAGTGTAGCCTTGTTGAAGATTTCTTTGCTGACCTTCACCTCAGCTGGCCCGTACACTCCAGCCAGGACAGAGGTGTCACCTGGAGAGACATCAGCGGAGGCCTCTGCCACACCGTGCCACCCTCACCAATTCTCTTCTCTGCTTTCTCATCTTCAAGTGGGGGCCACTATCTTCCCTCCCTCGTGACACTTTGTGAAGAGCACATGGCAATGGCTCACAGAAGCAGGAAGCCCTGAGTCTCTCAGCATCACACAAGATGAAATGAAAACCAGTTTTTAAAGACACAGTGCACCTGAAACATATAGGAACATAGTGAACATAGAGTTCACTACAGACTTCAGCTACTAGTAAGTTCTTAGAAGTAGTTGGGGCTGGAGAGAGAGCTCAGTGGGCCAGCACACATACCGCTCTTATAGAGGACTACAATTTTCAGCTCACAACACCCATACCAGGCTGCTCACAATCACCATGTAACCCAGCTCCAAGGGATTGATATCCTCTGCTGGCCTGCATGAGCACTCGCACACAAGTGGCTTTCACTCACACAACCCAGCGTTTTGGAGACAAAGACAGGAGGGTCAGGAATTCAAGGTCATCCTTGGCTCCAAACTATTTTTGAAGCCCTGACCTACATGAGACTATCTTATAAACCAACCAAAAAGAAATCCATTATTACATATAGTTAATATATACTAATAAAATATTTTAAAAGGCTTAACAAAAAACAAAGGGGTCTATAATTGTGATGGATAGGGATCTTAATTTCTGCTCATCTTCCTAGAATGGACATGAATGGGTCTGGAGAAGGAAAAGTCTGGCTTCTGACCCTGACAGCCTATTCCTGGCCCTTGTGTGACTGATAAAACCTCTGTGGGTCATCTACAAAGTGAATACACTGCACCCAAACAGTGGTTTCCACATGTTTCTGACCATAATGCCCAATAACTAATACACTTTACAGCTCACCTCCAAACTGAAAATGTATGTGTGTTTAAGTCAATCAATCACAGGCTGGGGCTGGAGAGACGGCTCAGCAATTAAGAGCACTTCTTGCTTTTGCAGAGGATGACTCACAGCCATCTGTAACGACAGTTCCAGGGAACCCAACAGCCTCTTCTGACCTCCTCAGAGACCAGGGAGATCCATAAAACAGTAATTTAAAAACCAAGGGGTAGGGATCTAGTTCTGTGGTACAGCATTTACCTAGCATATGCAAACTCCAAAGCAAAATAAAACAAGAGAGCTAGCCAACAAAGGCAGGTGATAAGCTCCTGGGTGCTGTAGGTTTGCACGGTTGGATTTTCTGAGATCAGGCTCTATACAGTCTAAGCTGGCCTTGAACTTGCAGTGTAGCTGAGTGAGTCTGCCTTGAATTGATCCCAAGTGTTGGGATTAGGGGACTATACCATCAATTTCTTTTAAAATTAATTCTGTTTTTAAGTTAAGATACTGTGCTGTCTAGTTTTGTCAACTCAACCCAAGTTAGACAGATCTGAAAGGAGCTCAGATCTCAACTGAAGAATTGCCTCCATCAGACTGGCCTGTAGGCAAGTTTGCAGGGCATTTTATTGATTAGTAATCGATATGGTAGGGCCCAGCTCATTGTGGGCAGTGCCACTGCTGGGCAGGTAGCCCTAGGCTGTATATGAAAGAAGGCTGAGCAAGCCATGAGAAACAAGGGTTCCTCCATGGTCTCTGCTGCAGTTCCTACCTCGGTTTCCCTCAATGGACTATGCATTGGGATATGTAAACCAAACAAACCCTTTCCTCCCAAGAAGCTTTTGGTCATGGCCCTTGTCTCAGCCATAGAATCCTATGGACACAAAGTAATGGGTTTCATTTTGTCATTATCATATATACACACCGTTTTGCATTGTTTGCCATTGTGTCCTCCCTAAGGGATGAGGAGGGTGGTTCTGCAGTTTCTCGAAACTCACCATAGACTTTGAGGTAAGAAGGGTCTGGAACATACTTTTTGAAAGTTTGCAAGGTGTCTCACTTGCTCTAGGGCCCCATGGGAACACAGGAGGGGTGCCTCTGTGTATGGGGTGTGTGTGCGCTTCTGTGTAGGTGCTTTCAGAGGCCAGAAGAGGGCTTCTGATCTCCTAGATCTAGAGCTGAGTTACAAGTGGTTGAGAGCCACCTGACAAAGATGATGGGCACTAACTCTGACCCTCTGCAAGAGCAATAGGTGTTACCCACCAAGCCATTTCTCCAGCTTCCAGTTCTTGCCTTTTCTAGCCTCCTACCAGTCTTCAATTCTTGCCCCATCTACCTGACTCTCTCACAGGTAAACTCCTGAAGAGCTGTCTCCACTCCATTTGTCTTTTCTCCCTTTCTCGGATCCCAACACTATACTGCACTGGAAGCAATGGCCTCTAACTTAATTAGCTCTAAAATGGTCAGCCCTTACACCTCAAACACAGCTCACCATCAATATTGATACTGCCCTCTCTCCAATCTGTCTACTCTGATAGTTCTTCACACTCCCAAGACCCCTCAAAGGCGGCTGACCCGCACTGGAGATAGGGTTGTGTGGGCATCAGCCATGAGACCTCTCTTCTCTCTACATTCATATACTCTGATGAAATGTGTATACCAAGCAAGGGGACGTTTACTCAAATGATGGGATGGGAGAGGATATGTGTGCAAATGAACACCTGAGCCTCAGCTGGTGATGTATGAATCCAGAAGTATGTGGGGAAATCTAGCCAAAGGGAATATTTGCCTTGGTGAACTTACAACACCTACTCCGGAAAATTCACTCTTACTAGGGTGGTCTTGCCCCTGATTCCTTCCCAGATAGATTATTTACCAAGCTGGACGTATCATATCTTTTTGAGTCGGAGGAGGTGTGTATCTCCAACCTCTAGAAACAGTTTTTTTCAAAGAGATGGGCGCACTCGATCGCACACTACACGGTAAACGCTCTTCAAAAACCCCACTTCGGTGAGGATGGCGCGCGCAGTTAACCCTGGCTAGGTTCTTACCTTGCAGAAAAGAAGCAGATCCATCCGGTCGGGACAGCAGGTTCTGTTCACAAGCAAAATGCCGGAGGCTGCAGACTGGACTTCGACGGCTGGACTCTGTTCTGGTGTCAGTAATTACCTTGGCGTCTGCACGCTTTGCTACCTCCATAGCCGCCAACCACGCGCGCTGTCCTACCGTAGCTTCCGCCCAGCCGCGCGCGCGCTCGTACCGGCCGCGCAATTACTGTAACTACTGCGCATGCGCCAGCCTGGGGCACTCCCGAATGGGCCCTCGCACGTGGCTTAACGTTTACTAACAATCTGGTTCCGCCCAGCTCCACCTCCTAATTCTGGCAAAGCCATTGGACAATAAAAAATAGGAGGCGGGTCTTGGAATGGGCCCATCTTGCCCAAGGCCCCCGGGTCCTAAACCCGTGAGCCTCTAGTCAGGTTGTCCTTTTGCTGCCTGATACTGGAGCAATTATAAGTAGAAAACTTCAGCAATTTCATATAATAAGAATTTCCATATGAACTTACGTATGCGTCTACGATTCAGGGTGTTCAGGGTGGTTGGAATTCGATAGCTTGTTGACATAGTTGTGCTGCCATTTGAATAAGGCAGCTGATGGGTCAACCCATCTCGCGCCCGTGAGAAAGGAGGCGTGGTTATTAGCCAAGATGGCGGTAGCGATGTGTATGGCTAAGATCTGGCGGCCGAGCGGTGGCCTGGGTCAGGCTGCTCTCCTGCTGCTGCGGCGGCCTGGGGCTCGGGGCTTGGCTAGATTCGTGAGTACCTGGGCCCCATGGGGCCTTTCTTGAGGAGGAATAGGAACGTAAAGGTTATTTTTACAGTGCGTGTCGGTCACCGCGGGCTGTCAAGGAAGGGCCAACTCAGAAAGAAAAGGAGCAGGAGATTCCTTGGAGAGAAATTCAAGGGAAGATCCCCTTCAGAGGAAAAGAAAGGCAGCTCCTTGTGGGCATGCACGGAGGGAGCAAGTCGGGGAGTGAGATGGGACAGGATCAGGTCCTACCTTTCTTTATCCCTTTACTTAAATTTCGATTGCAAAGCGAGTTGAGCAAGAAACTGGTTTGACTCCTGTGTCCCCTGATCAAAATTCAAGGCCGGGGACTTTTCCATGACTGTTGTTTACAGGAGATTAGTATGTGTTTGTTGACTTTATGAAGGAAGACAAAGAGCTAGAAGTCCAGACAGGAGCCTTTGTCCACGTTATTTTTAGAGACAGCATCTCACTGAGTACTCCAAGATGGCATTTAACTCACTCAGATGCCCAGACTGGCATTGAACTGGAGACAGTCCTGTCTCAGTCTCCCAAGTACTGGGATCATGAGCCACCAAGTTCGGCTGCCCACTTTCCTTGAAAACACTTGAGAATGCTCAAGAGTCATCTTTTGATCCATTGTTGCTAAGGGCAGGATAACACTTTCAAAAATGATGTTGAGGCCTGGCAATGTAGCTTAGTGACAGAGTGCTTGCCAGCTTCCACAATTTAGCTCCTAACCCTGTGTGCTCTAACTGTGGTGACACAAGACAGATTCCAGCACTTGGGAGCTAGAGGCAGGAAGGTCAGGAATTTGAGGTCAGTCTGAGCTACATGATGTAATGGTCTGTCCTGTACCTGTAAGAGACAAGCCCTGCCCACTCCCCCCTCCTCTGAGGCAAGGTGGTCTTCAGCTTCCAGCCTGAATCTCTTCTCTTTCCGTCTCTCTCCCAAAGAGGTATCTGCTGCCATAGTTCCTCTCCTCTTTTCCCTCCCTCCCTCCCTTCCTCCCTCTCCCCCCCCTCTTTCTGCCTCTCTGCTCTTTCCCTTCCATAGTCCACTAAATAAATATTCAACCTCACTTTGCATGGCTTGCTTATCCGTCTGGGTCTCTCACCTGCCACACAGCTCCTTGCCTGGGCCTTGCTGCTGTTGATCTCTCATCCGCCACCCTACTCCCTGCCTAGGACCCGCTGGCCCTCATGGCCTGTAGGCCACTCGGAGGCTCCTGCCTGGGACCTGGCTGCCTTTGTGGCCCGCCATGGTCTCGTGCCCGCTGCCCACTGCCGCCACTCAGGGACCTGCGGGGACCTGCGGCGTTTTATTTAAACCATTACACATGAGACCCTGTCTCAAAAAATCGAAGAGATTGAAAAAAGAAATCGAGGACCTGGTGTGGCGATGCATCCTTTTGATCTCAGCACTTAGAAGGCAGAAGCAGGTGGGTGTCTGTGAGTTTCAAGTCATCCTTGTCTATGTAGAGTTCCAGTTTTATCCAGACCTACATAGTGAGATTGTCTCTTTAAAAATGGAAGATTTTAGCCAGGCAGTGGTGTTACACACCTTTAATCCCAGCGCTTGGGAGGCAGAGGCAGGTGGATCTCTGTGAGTTCGAGATCAGTCTGGTGTACAGGAGTTAGTTCCAAGACAGGCTGCAAAGCTACACAGAGAAAGCCTGTCTTGGAAAAACAAAACAAAAAAAGAAAGAACGATCTTGTTGGTCATGCCTGGTTAGAGCGTTTTGAATTAAAAATGTAGTGAAAATGGTTGAGTTCTGGAGCCGGAGCCCTTGGTTTCACTTCTCTGCTCCGCCTCTTTCCAGTTGTGCAGCCTTGGGCAAGGAGCTAGTTTCACCTCTCTGTTCAGTGCTGATAGAGGCCACTTCATAAGATCATTGTGGAAGTACCTGCTTGTGGAAGCATTGCAAATTGGTCCCAGCACAAAAGGGCAATGGGAATGTTGCCCTGACGTTAGTGGTGAGGACAGAAACCTCAGAGATTTGGGAGAGGAAAGGGTGACCTGAGGGGTGGGAACTGGATCTGAGATGATCAGGGTGAGCTAGGAGTGAGGTGTGGTTACCTAGCAAGGTTTCAGTAGAGGCGAGCAAATACAGAAAGGTTGCAGGAGCCAGGTGAGGTAGGGCAGTGTGCTGTTCTTCTCTTTGGCTTTTTTCCCCCTTGTAATCAAATCCTTCACAGCTAATTTCAGTTCCTGAAGTCATTGGCTGGGCAGGTAGGCTGAGCGGTGAGCAAAAGTGAGGTCCTAGGGAAAAGTCATTGTGGCTGGTTAAATCTGTTTTGCGGCTGGCTCAGGCCTCTGTTGTCCCTTTTATTTCTTTACTGATTTGAGAGGAAGTTGGGGAAAATGGCAGGAGGGAGCAGTCTCCAGCTTTCGTAGGTTTGTGTATTTAAATTTTTCTACTTTTTGCCCTTTTTTTCCTTTTTGATAGTGCTTTATATAGCCCAGGCTGGCCTCCCAGCTCATTCTGTAGCTAAGGATGACCTTGAACTTTGGCTCTTCCTGCCTTCATCTTAGTGTTTAGATTAGAATTACTCTTCACAGGGGCTGGAGAGATGACTCAGGTTAGGAGCACTGGCTGCTCTTCCAGAGGTCCTGAGTTCAATTCCCAGCAACCACATG
>LOEQ01005087.1:3480-27337 GCA_001685075.1 Bramus lutescens
AGAGAGAGAGAGAGAGAGAGAGAGAGAGAGAGACTAAACAATATAAAAAACAAATTTTTATGTGATTGTTTGAGAACACTGTGCTTTGTTTGAGAAACACAAAGTCATGTACTGAAGAAGGCTAACATATATGCTGGCTTCGTTTTTAGATCTATAGGGTAAATTAAAACTCCCTATGTGACTCCTAGAAACAAGAATTGTAACAAAATCACAGAAGAACCAATTACCTTTTCTGCTCAAAACATTCAAGTGTATTTTTCTAAAACTGTTCCTAAGCAATCAATAATGAACAATACACAATTTGCTTTGGACAAGTAACATGTAAAGGTGTGGTTCAGCACCCCTGAAAGAATGAGGTGTAGAGAGAATCCATGTTAATTGTTTGTAACTTTTCATAGGCCCTGGCTAATAAAGACAACCCATTTAGTACCTCTGCAGCCTGGCTTAGTGATTCCTACTTGGCACTGGGGATCCTGGGATTTTTTCTGTTTCTTCTCTTGGGAATCACTTCCTTGCCATCGGTGAGCAACATGGTCAATTGGAGAGAGTTCAGGTTTGTCCAGGTAAGTGCTTCCAATTTCAATGTCTGAGTATTGCAAAATGAATACAGCATTTTGTTACAGTGTTGCAGAGTGTTATCCTGCCTGATGTTTCACTTGGTTCCCTTACTTCTCAGTCAGCTCATTAACTGTTCGCTGCGAAGAATAAATTGAGACCCTGACAGGCACACTCCAGAAGGGTTTAATTTTCTGCTCAGGACATCTTGCCAAGATTCCTCACTGCCCCCAGAGTAGCCACTGAGAGTATAGAGTGAAAAAACTCAAAAAGCTATTAACTAGCTGTGGAGGCACTGGGTAGAAGGTGGAAAAGAACCCAAAGACAAATTTTCACCTTCTGAATTCAACTGTGCAATCAGGACATACTGGTAAGAAAGGGTAGATTTACCATCATTCTTAAACTTCCAGGATATTTGATAAGTATCATCACCCTAGACTTATTCCTGGTCGGTATGAAATTCATTTTTTCTACATACCCACCACCAGACAACCTTATTAAAGGCAGTAACTATCCTGGAGACCAGTGATCCTCACAGTGCCTGTCTCACCCAAAGGGGCCACAGAAGCATCACTAGGGGACTTGTTGGGCCATGCCCCCAGGCACCACCCAAGCTTAGCAACCAGAAGCTCCGAAGGTGGAAACCAGTTGTTGGCTTGAAAAGGCCCTCCAGATAACTCTCACACATGCTCACCATGCGCCAGTATAATAAAAACAAACCATTAGCAAGTGAAATTAGATTAGGTTATCAAATCCTGCAGTTTCTCCTAGAAGCCAAACAAGGACAAATTCAAAGAATTCAGACAGAAAAGAAAAACTAAGAATTCTAGAACCACAATTTAGCATTCCTCTTCCTGTGATAGAAATCGGCTAGCAGCTGGTTTTGAGCAGTAACAGAGAAGAACATAGAACTTGTGGAAGCCATTTGTTTCTGATCTCTGGATAAGATGATCAATAAAGAAATTGTCCTCTGTTGATTGAAACAGCGCGTTATGTCTCCTAATCTAAAAGAGTTTATTTTTTTAATCAAGCCAGGAGAAAATAAAACTAGCATGCCATCAACAAACAAGTCTTTTTATATTTTTGATGAAATATTTATCATCCTAAAGAAATGTTATAGTTCTTTTCTAGACCTAGCAGTGTCCTAAGTACTATAATATCTATCATGTGTTTGTGGTCATTGCCGAGTAGACTTCATTTCATGCAACACTTCTCTTTACGATGTGGAGGACTTAACACCCATGTTTTTGTTTTTGTTTATAGTCCAAACTGGGTTATCTGACCCTGGTCCTGTGCACAGCCCACACTTTGGTGTATGGTGGGAAGAGATTCCTCAGCCCTGGGATTCTGAGGTGGGGCCTTCCTTCAGCCTATATTTTAGCCCTCATCATCCCATGCACGGTGCTGGTGATGAAGTCCATCCTCGTACTGCCGTGCATAGACAAGGCCCTCACGCGCATCCGCCAAGGCTGGGAAAGGAACTCACGATCCTCAAAATCAGCACTGAATGGAAAACCGGATATTTAGAGAAGAAAGTTGAATTTGTGGAAATTTCTGAACTATTACAGTGAATGTTTAGAGAATAACTGTCCAGTTAGGAAAGCATTCTCTCTTGTCATGGTCGCAGGTTTATCCTCACTAAAGGAAATGTTGCCTGACTTTGAAAGACTAACATAGGAAGCAAGCCCCCACTGCCTCTTCTCATGTTATGATTCACTGAAGGCCTTCCTCACTTCCCTTTCCAGGAACCCTGGGGCGGCCACTGGGATTAGGTTCACAGTTTCACACTATGAAACGTTGTAGTTATGGGCAACATACATGATGTAATGTTTTGCAAAATGCTGGAAGACTGTATGCAACTTCCTTCTCTAAGTCAAGAGCTGAGGTAAGAGAGAAAAAAAAGGAAAGCTGCCAGTCATCCTAGAGGTGTTGGTTGGCACACCTAAAGAAGAGGCCTGGAAAAAGGAGAGGCAAGAAGGGTTTCCTTGTGTTGTTGTGAGGGTGGTGATCATAAGTATTGTCATACTGATCTGGGGTGTTTTTGGTTTGGGTGTAGTGCTGAGGATCAAGACGAGGGTTTTATGCATACAAAGTAAATGCTATGTTACTGAGCTACACCCCAGCCCTGCCATAGTGAATATGTAGTCATATGTACCCCTTGATTTTGTTTTTAAAAATATGGATATTTGCTATGGGGAAATATTTTATAACTCAACAAAAATATCTCAATTTTTCTAAAGTACCCATTTCTTGGATGTATGGAAATCTATGCAATTGTCACAACACTCCTCGTCTAAAAGGAATGGGTTGAAGAAAGTCTGGGTAAGAATAGAGAGACCCATTGGATTTTTCAATGTACAATAAGCAAAGGAAGGGCTGATAATGGCTTTGTACAAACTGTCAGATAAGCCAGATTTTAGCTAGTAATCTAAACAAATACTATGACTTTTCACTGTGCTGTTTGTTATTATTTAGAGATTGCATTATGCTTTCTGTGTTATATCTTCTAAAAAACTGGTCAATATTAAGCACCTGTGAAGTTAATTTCTAGTATTATAAAGATATAGCTCCCCAAATCCATCTTTGTTATAATTTCAAGGGGTGAAGTTTTAAAGAAATTATCTGAAAAGCATTTCTGAGAAAATTGCGGAATGCTGGGAAGAGCCCCAGCGGATGGGATGTAGCCAGCTCTGGCTTCCTGTGTAGATAGTGCCTTTCCCAAGGTGACCTTTAGCAGGCTTAGTGTCCTAGCTCTAGCCTGGAGCTAAAAGGAGATTTTTGCACAGTCTTCCCACAGGTCACTGAAATATCTGAAAGGCATTGGGTTTGACATTTTTCCTGCCTAATCTACAAAGGCTGTTTATTTTTCATTTTGTTGGCTTTTATTATCACATATCATACATGATATCATATATTGCTCACAATCCAGGGTTTTTTATAGAAAGCTTATATTATATAAAAATGGGCATTTCTTTTACTATTGCTCTGATAGAACATGTAGGCTAGATCCAGTTTTTGCTAAAATGACAATTGAGCTAATGTCTTTGTACTAACAATATATTTCTATATTTTAATTATTTCCTTAGAAAATTTCCTAAGTGTTAATAGCATAACATTAAAGAATATTTGATAAAAAAGAAAACATTTAACTGAGTGGGTAGCTTACATTTTTAGAGATTTAGTCTGATATCATCATGGTGGGACACGGCAGTGTGCAGGCAGATGTGGTACTGGAGTAATAGCTGAGAATCTTGTATCTAACAGATAACAAGAAGTCAGCTGACACACTGGGTGGTATCCTGAGCATAGGGAACTTCAAAGCCCATCCTCACAGTGACACACTTTCTCCAAGTCCATACCCACTCCACTAATCCCACACCTCCTAATAGTGCCATTCCCTGTGAGATTATGGGGACTAAATACATTCAAACTACCACAGCCAGCGTGGCCTTAGTATGCTAAATAGAATGGGGGATTTCACCTTGTGAATGGAGATAAAAATGCATTGCATAGATCTTTGAAAAACACCATGAGGTCTGTGCCAGTGCTCAGCAGGCATACTAAAGTCAACCAAGCTTTTCACGTGTAGAATTAGGATTTATTTCCTAATTTTACAGTGGGTTATGTAGTTTTCTTAAAGGTTGCATGAAGGATTAACATTATATTTCCTAAAACAAATGGGATAAAAATGATTATAGCATCTATGTATAAATCTTCTCTTTTATACCCACTGAAATGGACTAAAATTTTTGTGTCAGTCAGTAATTTTTTTTTTTAACCTGCTAACAGAGGTGTTATTGGTAAACTCATTAATTGACTGCTGGTCCCTGGGACAGCTTACTTTTCTAGCTGGAGGGAGCTCATAAACCCAAATCCAAGGACAAAGTTAAAACCGGAGCTATCCATCATTGCTGGTCCATCCATCATGCCTTTGTCTCACTTTGTGTAGGGAGCTGGTCTGCCGTGAATTTTCTCACTGGCTGTATTTCACAAGTTGAGGCTAATGACCAGACAGGGTTACCCTGAAATCGCACCTTGTGTCACCTGGTACACTCCTCCGGACTGATGGCCTTACCCAGCATCTGCAGGTCTAAGAGATATAAAAAGCAGCTTAAAAATGTCAGGGAGCGGCTCTGCTACATCTTGAGTAGGCCACAAACCGCAGGAATTAAAAAGAGTGGGAGGAGAGGGGTGGGGCACCAACAAAAGTGAGAACAGAAAAAGCAGGAAGTAAAACAAGACAGTGATACCAACACATCCTCAGTAGCCTGCAGGAGACAAGAAACAAAGTGAAGGAAGGAACGCACCCCAAGGGCCCCAAGTCTCAGGAAGTTGCTCAGAAGATAGGCTGGGTTAGGTTAAGTCCTCTACAGAGTTCTCTGGGTCAGGTCTGCTCTTTCTTGTGTTTTCCCAGCAGCCTTCCGTTTTCAAAGTGTTTACAAATTTCTCTTCACTCTGCCCTTTCAATTAATGAGACTTTGGTAAAGAGGCAAGTTTGTGATAAAGCATGCTGGCAAACAAACCAAACTTAAGCCTTTTAGTTTGAGGTTTTATTGCCTGTGCTTTGGAGATTTATATATAAGATTTATATTTTCAATTCTGACATTTAAGTTTTTAATCACTTTGACTTGATTCTTGCATAGGGTTTAAGATAAAGGTCCTCTGCACACAGATATTCATTTTTCCCCCAGCATCATTTATTGGTGAGAACATCCTTTTCACATTGTGTGTTCTTGGCACCTTTGTGCGGAATCAATTGACCATGAATACACAGGTTTATTTCTGGGCACTCTGTCCTGCTCTTCTGGCTGATGAGTTGGTTTCAGTGCCAGTACCACGCTGTTCTCCCCAGCATAGGCCCCATCCAGGGTTGTGAGCTATGCTTATGCCATCCCATAGTTTTGTAAATGTCACGAAAGAAATCATGGACTTCAGAATGCTGCTGTTTCCTTTCTGACTTTTTCCCACATGCTTTGTCTCAAATTCTCTGACATTGGGGAAACATTTAGCAACAGGCTGAAAGTTGAGTTCAAGATGAACTTAGTTAGGTAAGTTAGAATATATCTAGGGGATTTTAGGTGACTTACTGATACATGAGTGTAAAGTTGACCAAGGTTGAAGTTGTAATGATTGGTCCTGATTGCCAATTTGACAGTATCTAAAACCAGCTAGAGAAGAAGTCTGTGGGCATGTCGTGAGGGACTTTCCTGAGTAGGTTAGTAGAGGGGAAAATCCACCTAATATGGACAGAGGCAGTTCAGACAGGGTTCTGGACAAAATAAAGGGAGAAAACCAAAGGAACATAAGTTTGTATCTCTCTACTTCCTGAGTGTGGATGCAATGTGACCAGTTGCTTCAAGCTTTTGCTCCCAGGATTTCTCTACCATTATGTACCATGACTTCAGACTGCCAGACAATCGAACCCTTGAACCCTTGCTTCCTTAAGTTTTTCTCAGGTAATTTTGTTCCTGCAATGAGAAAAGTAACTAATACAACAGAGAGAACCTTAGGTGTTTACCTTTATGACAACAGGGAGGATCTTAGGCGCTCACTTTCATGATATCATTGGACCATTCCATGAGAGAGAACTATATGAGAAAATTCTACTTCTGAAAAATTGCATTCTTTCTAAAAATTATTTTGTATTTAAAAATTATTTTTCATGCAATATTATTTTGGTCATATTATTTTCATTCCCACAACTCATATTCTCTCTCTCTCTTTCTCTCTCTCTCTCTCTCTCTCTCTCTCTCTCATACACACATACCCCCAAATTAAAATAAAAACAAAACAAAAACAATAGGATAATTAATAAGGCAAGATGCACACAGAAAATATGGAGTCTGTTTTGTTTGGGTAGGCCATCTACTCCTGGGCATGCAGTCTAGCATAGCATATGCTACATACCCAGTGACACGCCATTGGAGACAACTAGGATATGGCAGGACTCAGCTGCTTTCTGACATGGTTTCATTTGTGTTCCTTCTTAGTTCATGTATAACTTAAAAATCTCAAAGAAGTTATGTTGTAAAGACCAAATAGAAGTGGCTAAATCCTGACCAATTCTATCAGTGTGACTCCATCCAACTGAACTGAGAACATACATGGCGTAACAGGGTATCCCCTTTAGTCAATGGTGAGTGTTCACTCAGGAGAGCTAAGTCATGCTTATTCCTTCCCTGGCATGCTGGAGGTCTTAGCATCCAAGGAAACTGCTTTCGGCCTGGGGCTTCTACTACTATCCACTAAATTAACCATAATAGTATTTTAGAAAAAAATTAGGCATTTATGATTCCAGTAGACTGTTTTCTTTAGCTTTAATGTGAAGCAGACTTAATATATGTGCCAAATTGCATGTGCTTACTTTCCGGGACCCTTCCTGTTTTTAATTGTTACTTTCAAAAATTAAAGATATTGTTATAAATATGTATCTCTATTTCTATAATAAAACTCTCCTTTATACCTCATTTGTACCTGAATGTATTTTGGGTTTGCATCTTGGTTAGGGCAAAGCCAAAACAAGTCAGGACAGGAAAGAAGAACAAAGAAAGACTGAACCACCTGCAGCAGGTAGGAAGAGCATGGGGGTAATTTACAAAGCAGCATTCCTTAACATCCTCTCAAGTTCATAGCCTCCTTTTCTTTATTATAGTTACATATATATGTGTAAATACATAAACATAACCTGCTGAGTCTGTTAAGGGTTGCTTATATGTATATGGTTTCAAGATTGAATACTTGGTATTGGGTAACCAATTAAGGAGCTCTTCCCTAGGGAACGTTAATTATCCCTCTCTCAGAATTCATTTGTTCCTATAGTTCTTTATCTAGGGATGGGTCCCTCCGTGTCGTTTCCTTTCTATGTTGGCATGACTGTGGGTGCCACTGTTTTGGTCTTGTTCAGCCTTCGTAGTTGAGGTATCATGGGTTTAACTTCCCTGCCATTTCTAGGATTCACAATGTTCCAGTAGACTTCCTGGTCCCCTGGCTCTACAGCCTTTCCACCCCTTCTTTTTCAATGCTCCTTGTATCTTAGGAGCAGGAGTTGTGTTGTAGATTTATCCACTGGAGCTGGGCACCCCAAGGTCAGTTGTTTTATGTATTTTGATCAGTTGTGGTTTTCTATAATGGTCTCTGCTGTGAAGAGAATCTTTTCTTATGAGGGGCGAGAGCTACACTTACCTGTGGGTATAACTATGCAAAAGATATTTTGATGCTATCACTTACTAAAATAACCACAAAATAATTATTTAACAACACATGGCTTCCTTATTCATTTTTAAAGCTATATAGAATTTTGTTAGAAACTTTTCAATTTTATTCACCCATAAATAATGCGTCAGTAAATAGCTATTTAAATTTACCACCTCAAGATAAGCAAAAAATTTAGAATAATAATGACCAGTTTCAATGGTATATTATAAATATTATAATCTTGTGGCTGGAATCGTCTATTAGGGGATGCATCAACTTCCAGCCTTACCAGCATTGCCCAAGGATATCCATACTTCCCTACAATTTTATTAACATAATGAAGCGTCAAATTTTATTTCCTTTTTTCTTGTTGGAGGTGGTGTTGATGAGGATCTCACAGTATAGCCTAGTTGACATTTAGCTGAAGGCCCTTCTTCTGTTGCTCCCTACATACTGAGATTACAGACTCCAATGTTTAATATTTTATCCACTTATTAGGAAAAATGAACAATTCATTGAATATTCATTTGTATCAGATTGTGAGATTGCACAATTTTCACACCGTCATCCTGATAAGTCTGATTCTACTGTTGTTGAATGATGCCAACGAATAGGGAATAAAATGATGACAGAACTCCAATCCTGTCTTCAAAGAGCTGTCTCCTCTAACGACCATAAGGGCAAGGACTAGATGGAAACTTTAAGGAAGTCTATCTCTAGGCTGGGTTCCAGTGTAATCAAGTAGTCCTACAGTGCTGCATCTCTTGATAAATATTCTGATGTTATATGACAGGGTCATAAGACATTCTGTGTTCTGTATGCCAGATTGCAGTTAGGAGGCCTTGGGCCAATGTTTTCCTGGCTTCTATTTCCTGAAGTAGCTGATTTGTCAGTTGACATCTTAATCCCTTGGGTAGCTCTTTTTTTCAGAATTTTGAATGTCAGGAAAAGAAGAACAATTTACAGTGTTAATATATCTGAGACCCAAGACATTCATATTTCCTTTTTGTGACCTGTTCGTTTATATTTTGATCCATTCACTGTTTTTGTTGTTTACTGAAATATGCTGTGCATTTTAGTGATACTTGTTTACAATATAGATTTCAAATTTCTCTGTTAGCTTATCACTGACTTTTAGCTTTTTAAAGAGATTTTCAGTTTTTGTTCCTGGAGGGTGGGGTCCAAATTGGGACTTTTCTCATAGTTAGTCAAACAATGGAGCCATTGAGTCAATGCTGAGTGGCCCAGCTTTAGATTTCTCTTATGTAAGGGAAAAAAGTTCTTTTGTTTCAGCTACTGATGCTTGGTTTTCCTGTTGTAATTCCTTTAGCCACCCATAAGGCTGCACTTCCGGGTTCGGAGGCCAGCCTACATATCCCAGGTGCACATGCGTGAGTCACCAGCTATCTGCGTCACCAGCGTCTGACATAAAGCCCCTGTGCGCAGGCACAGGGCTTAGCGCCACCCGTCATCAGTGTCTGACATGGACACGCTGGGAAACTTTTAAAAGCTAAAGGTGCCATTCCCACTTCCTCTTTTCACCCCTCTGTCCACCGTTTTTCCCATGTGCCCGTTCTGCACAGATCTTTTAATAAACTTATACACTTGGGTTCGTTTGTGTCTCATGCTCTCTCTCCCCCCATCTCCACAGAACATTATTGGAACATTACCTGTTAAGTAAGGCTACACCTTGTTCTGACTGATGATAGGCTGTGGAAGGAGGACTGTGTGTGGATAGAAGCAGGCACATATGCTTTCCTACTTAAGGGCACTTGCCTTCTGCTGAGTGTGTTGTACCCAACGGGTAATCCAGGCAGAACATTGGCAACCGGTTTGTTTTAGCTTTTCCCATGTCGTCAATTGTTCACACTTTCATGTTCTCTGGGCGCTTTCCTGAAAGACTAGGATAGACTTTGGTGACGCCAGTTATTGCCTTTTTCAGGACAGATTGTTAAACTTTGATGAGAAACTATTTTATGTGTATGTGGGAATGGGCTCAAATTTTTAAGTTCTTCTTACTAGCTCACTTTCCTGCAAAAGTAGCTACATCTTCTATTTCCATACAGGACAGATGTCTTTTGTGAAGGATTTTTTCATTCAATACTAGTTCCTTTGACGATTAAGACCCACGATTCTGCTATCTGGAGATAGCCATGAGGACCTGTGACTCTCTCCAGGCACCTGTTAGGAACTGTAATATTAAATTCTAAGTTGCTCTGTAGGAATCCACAGTTCACTGAGACAAGTGGTATATACAGAAGACAGTCAGAGAGACTATACAACCTTTGCTGCTACGAGGCAATCCAAATCCATTATTTTTAGCTTACATATATTGCAATATATAATTATTTCTTTAAATTTTTATTAGATTGATTCATCTTATTTTATATGTGAATATTTTGCCTACATGTCTGTATGTGTACCACTTGCATGTTTGATGCTCATGGGGTCAGAAGAAAGCATTGGATCCTCTGGAACTGATGTAATAGGTGGTTATAAGCCACCGTGTGGGTAATGAGTTGAACCTGGGTCCTTTGCAAGGACCACAAGTGCTCCCTATTGCTTAGTCCTGCTTCTATTTTTTAAAGTGTTATTTCAAACTATATTTTATTGACCAGCATTGCACAGGGCAAATTAGCCTATTTGAGTATTTTGGAAGGATAAAGCCTTAGAAGTACAACTTTCATCCTAGATTTTACTGGACTTTAAGTTTGAATGGGCATTGCCAGCTCAACGTGCACAGGAGTAGCACTCACAATTCTCTCGCTATTTTTTATGTTGTTTTTATAATTGAGTCTCCGAATGCATCAACTTACTTCGTGTCACTTAAATACTATGCAGAATTAACCAGAAATGGTGGGCTTTGTCCACAGGAACCAAAATTGAAGAGAGGTAAATTATGAGTGGAGCACATGGTTTTTTTTTTTTAAGGGACTGTTTTGCTTTTGTGTCCCGTTGTTCACATTTCTTTGCCCAGCCTTTGAAAAGTCAGTTTGGATGTAGTGGGTCTGGTAGAACTGCCGGAAATGTGGTTAACAAATGATGAGCTCCTCTTGCCTCGGGGCCCGTCATGCTGTGGTAGATGTCTCAAGGAGATGTCTGTGGGCCACGCAGGAGAGGAGGGTGGGGAGAGAAATGGAGCTGGAAGCCTAGTGTCTAAAAGTGGAAACTCAAACACACCCTTGCTCAAAAAAAAAAAATTCTCTCCAAACTACAAATTATTTTTAACTTAAAAAAGAAACAAAACAAAACAAAACAAAAAACGCTAGAAAAAATATCATCAGACCTATTCCCATGAGAGACCCTGATGTGAAAGAAAAAAAAAAGGCAATGCCCAAGCAACATTATCTATGTTGTTTGGCAGGAGCTGTGGGGACGCAGTTAGCTGGGAAGATGGCTAAGGGAGCTAGCTAAGTGTTTGCTGTCCAGCAGGAGGACCGCAGTCCAGATGTTCCAGCACCTGCACACAAAAGTGCCACACCCATCTGTATTTCTGTAGGAGGGTAGAGACACTCCCCGCCGACTTCTGGGTCAGATCAGGTGAGCTTGCCTTCCTGAGAAAGTGAGGTGGAGCTCCAGGGACATAGCTCGGATGGCAGAGTGCTTGCCTGGCATGCACAAAGACTCGAGTCTAATCCCCAACACCGTGTACACTCACTGTGGTGGCACCTGTCTGTAATCTTAGCACTGAGAGGTAGAAGCAGCAGGATCAGAAGTCCCAGGTCATTCTAGACTATATAGCAAGGTCAAGGCCAGCCCCTGCGTGGTACATGAGATTCCATTTAAACAAAGTGAAACAAGGTGGAGAGTAATGGAGAAAGACGTTCAAAGTTGACCCCTGGCTCCCACGTGCCATCCAAGAGAGAAAGAGAGAGAGATACAGTTTTCTTTATTTTAAAGTATCTAGTCTCACAGAAAGAACCGCCAGCATGGCTGGGTCCTTGGGGCTCTACACTCCCTTCTGCCCATGTGACCTTACTTGTGGAACTGAAGGATGACTATTGGTTTTCTCCTTGTGACAAGGGCGTGACAAATTTCCTAGTGCTTGCCCCACAGGAGAACTGTGACCCAAGGCAGAACTGGGGTTGAAGACGTGGGTACTGTAGGCCCCCATCAGAGGGTGCAGAGTGCTTGTTCTCACTCTCCCTTCGAGAAGCCCGGACTTTCTGTTTTGACCTTGAGGCCCTTGCTTGCACAGTTAGAACACCACTCTTACTTATTTTCAGTTTCACCTTTCCCTCAGAATCGAATACAACAATCCTTATTTTGGAAACATACACTTCTTCTCCAACTTAGGCTCTTCTAGTTTTCTTATGCCTAGAAGGTTCTCTTTTCTCTTATTATATATGCCAAAATTCCAGCTGTAGAACGCACTCACTGTTTCTCTAACCCTGCTTTTGTGAGCTCTATGGTATTCTTTCTCTGAGCCATACCCATACTATACTTTCTGGTGCTTATTTGGAATTCTTGGCAAAGTTCCTCATGGTGTATGTATTTTCCTCTTCCCTTTCTTCTACCTCTGGCATCTGCCTCATTTATGTTGCATATGATATAGAAACAGTTGACATGTGTTATGTGGGATGCCCTTCTGTATGCTGTGAATATGCGTTGCTTTTATTGGTTGATGAATAAACTTCTTTGGCCTATGGCAGGGCAGAATACAGATAGGCGGGAAATCCAAGCAGAGAGACAGGGAGAAAGAAGGTAGGGTCAGGAGAGATACCAGCAGCTGCTGGAGAAGCAAGATGTGAGGTGATGCATGGCCACATGGCGATACATAGGTTAATAGAAATGGGTAAATTTAAATATGTAGAGCTAGCCAGTAAAAAGCCTGAGCTACCAAACCAAACAGATTGTAATTAATATTAAGCCTTAGAGTGGATATTCTGGAACTGGCTGGCAGGAGAGAAGCCTCCAGTTACACATGTGGATAAAGTATTAATGAATAAGAGCCATTGGTATGGCTCAGTGGATAAAGCATTTGCTGTACAAACCTGAAGACCTGAGTTTGATCCCTAGAACCCACATAAAGGTGTATACACACCTTTTAGTTACTTTTATATTGCTGTGATAAAATACCATGACCAAGTTAATGTATAGAAGAGTTTATTTAGGCTTACAGTTCCAAAGGGATAAGAGTCTTTGATGGCAGAGCAGAGGCATGGCAGCTGGAACCTGAACGTGAGAACTGAATCTTAAACCACAAACTGGAAGCAGAGAGGCAGACTGGGACTAGTGAGTAGATTTGAAATATATCTTAAAGTTCACCGCCAGTGACATACTTCTCCAACAAGGGCATGCCTTCTAAGTCTCCCCTTAAAGCACTACCAACTGGAGAGTAAGTGTTCAATTTCCCAAGATTATGAGGGTGCATCTCATTCAAACTCCCATAAGGAAGAAGGAGGAAACTGACTCCACAAAGTTGTTCTGTGACTCTCACATGCACACTATGGCATGTACGCCTCACCCAGCAATAGCTATAATAATTATAATAACAACAATAAAGTAATTCTGAATAATTAACTAAATGGATTAAAGACATAACCTTATTCAACAGGTTCGCTGATGGAGAAATGTATCATGATTCTTAACGCACTATATTTGCAACTAGAAGCAATTGCTTCAGATTTCATGAGCCACCGGCTCTCGGTAGCAACAGAATTCCCTGAGAGACTTGTTAAAACACAGGTGGCTGACCTCATCCCTCATACTGAATCTGTCAATCAGAGTGTGAATAATCTCTTTTTCTTTATCTTTCCTTTCTCCTTTCCTTTCCTTGCCCCTCCTCCCTCCCTTCCCCCTTCTTTTTCTTTTCTTCCTTTCAAACAGGGTCTTATAGTTTTACTTCCCCTGATTTTATAGAGAGCTGTGGATTGAATCTAGGGCTTTGTGCATGCTAAGTAACCACTCTTCAAGCAGAACCACATGCCCAGAGATGCAAACGTCTACCAGATCCCTCTAGTGATGTTCATACCATAGGTTTGCTCAGGATTTGGGGATCCTCTGTGCCTGTGCACTGATCTAGAGCAATTGCATGTTAGTCATAGAATTACTTCCCAGTCACATTCACACATTATGTCTTCTGCTGTCTGCTTAGGAAGATATTTAAACGACTCTGGGAACAGTTTCCACCTGGCCAGTGTATCAGTGCATTTGACTGATGAGAGACTAACTCTTCATAGTACATACGATTTGAGAGCTGGTTGTTCCTTAAGCTTGCGATGCAGTCCAAAGGAATCTTTCTATGATGGCCCTTCTTTCCCACAGGAAGTGGTAGCGCTAGAAAGTCAGCTTCCAATGGGACTTCGATACAGTGTTGAAACAGTGATGCCTTAGATGGGAACACTTCCTTAGGCTCCATATAGACCTAGACACTTTCTGGCCTTAATGGCTAAGATTTTGAAAATCTGGGGTTACAAGCACATAATTTGTGGGACTCTGCACAAATGAAAACAAGAATTCTTTGTTTAAAAAGTTAAGAATTATAAAACATCAATTGGAGAAGATAAGTCTGGGCTCATCTAAGAGGAAGACCTATGTATCCATCCAGGTCACATGTCCATGACGTCGTTGTGACCCTGATTATGGAAAGGCTTTGGTCATTTTTGGAAGAGAAAGCAGATGCCATGGTAATGTGGGATTTCCCTCTGTATGCTGTGAATACCATTGGTGAATGAATAAACTTCCTTGGTCTGTTGATAGGGCAGGGTAGAGCTAGGTGGGGAAACTAAACTGAATGCTGGGAGAAAGGAGGCAGAGTCAAGGAGAAGCCATGGAGCCATCACCAGAGACAGATAGCCAGTACCACGAGGCTTGTGGTAAAATATAAAATAAAGGATATGGGTTAATTCTAGATGTAAGAGCTAGCTAGCAATATGCTTAAGTAATTGGCCAAGCAGTGATTTAATTAATATAGTTTCTGTGTGGTTATTTCAGGAGTCTGGGTAGCCGGGGAACGAACAAGCAGGAGGGCGGCCAGAAACACACTAGCAGCCTCTTACTACACCATGGGATGCTTGAGTGATTCTGGAGGAGTAGATATGATTTGTAAAATTGCAGTCAGGACTCTATTTCCATAGCTTTCCTGGCCTTTCTTTCTTGCCACATTGCTAATATGAATGGGGGGGTGGCAAAATCTGGGGCTTAAATCTGGAGCCTCACCTAGGAATCTGGAAGTTTCCTTCTACAGAGCACTTTTCGGNGGGGGGTTGTGTGCTTATGTACTAGTTACTTTTCCTGTCATTGTGAACAAATGCCTTATAGAAACAAGAGGAAGAATTATTTGGGCTCAAAGCTCCATTTCATGTACTTGGGCTGAACCGGAACCTAGGTGGAAATGTGTGGCAAAGGTTGTTTTCACTTGGTGAACAGAAAGCAGTCTGATAGGAATGCAGGCAGAGAGTAGCATAAGATCTAACCCCCAGGATCATGCCCAGAGTGATTTGTTTTCTTCAACTAAGCCTTGCCTCTTACTTTCAGCCATGTATTAGTTATTTTTCAGTTGCTTTGATAAAATACCATGGCCCCAAACAAGTTATCAAAGAAAGCATTTATTTGGCTTACAGTTCCAGAGGGGAAGTCTCTCACAGCAAGGAAGGCATTGTAGCAGGTGGCTTGAGCTGGCTGGGAATATTTCATCCCTCAGGAAGCCAAGAGTGAATGAGAAGTATGGTGAGGTTATAAATACCCAAAGCCCCCTCCCTGCAGTGATGTACTTCATCCAGCAAGGCTCCACTTCCTAAAAGGTATCCAGCATTCTCAGAAAGCACACAAGCTTGGGAACAAGTACTCAGGTACATCCATCTCTGGGGATATTTCTCAGCCAAACCACCACAGACAACTTTCCATCAGTGCCATCACATTATGACCCCATCAAGGGATGAATCAATTCTTCAGGTCAGAGCCCTCATGACACATAATTTCTGGAGATGTCATCACAGACACGCCCAGAAGCATGCCCACTAATCTTCTAGGTGATTCTTAAGCCAATCAAGATGACTATCAAGGTTAATCATGAGCTGAGTATGAGGTGTATGTCTGTAATCCCAGTCTTCTAGGAGCAGTCAGAAAATTGATGAAAATTGGAGACATTTTGGTCCAGACTAGGTATTGAGTTTCAAAATGTGTGGGCTATGACAGGGCAACATCAAAACAACTTTTTATAATAGCTCCCATTTTATAGTGTAGCCTCAGGCTAGCCAAGAGCAGCAAGACCTCCCAGGATAAGGTCTTCTAGCTTTGGACAACTGTCTTCCTCCTTTGTGGCATTTCTTTTCTCAGAGGCTTCTTTAGCTTTTTTAAACTACATTTATTACTTTTTCTCAGAGGAAAATAGTTTTCTAGAAAAATTCTATTTATATTAATTTCATAATTCTCAGTGATGAAGATTAAGCCCAGGGTCTTGTGTTTTTGAGGCAAGCACACTACCAAATAAGCTAGATTCTTAACTCCTACTTTTGATATTTATCTCATTTTTCTGAGACAGAGTTTCAAGTAGCCCAGGATGGCTTCAAAATTACTATTGGCTGTGGCTGTCTTCTACATCCATCTCCTGAGTGCTGTTATTAGAGTAATGTATCACCATGCCTGGTTTGTAGTTTTTGCCTTTATTTTGGTATGGGTATATATAATATGAATGTACATGTTCATGTGTGTGTGCATGCATATAGAGGTCATGGTCGATGTTTTTGCTGAGTATCAAATCTGTAACATGTGCTACAACAGGCTGTGTTAGTTTGAATGTTATTGGCCCCCATAATTGAAGAAGGACACTTATATCCCACACTAGTTCAGAATTGAATATAATACAGGGTTATTTATTTATGGGTAGACTCACAGATCACAGCGCTCTGCTTGAACAGGGAACAGCAAACAAATGCTGTAGCCAGAAGAGAGAGAACAGACACATGCTTTACATCAGCATATATAGTATATGAGGCCCCGCCCAAATGGGCGGGTAACTTAAAGGCTACTGGCTGCAGAAATTCCTACAGCCCATAATCTCATATGGAGTGGCATTATTAGGAGGTGCTGGTTTGGTGTGGTGGGTATGGCCTTGTTGGAGGAAGTGTGTCACTGTGGGAGTGGGCATTGAGGTTCCCTATGCTCAGGATACCACCCAGTATGTCAGTCCATTTCCTATAGTCTATAAGATGTACGATTCTCAGCTACTACTCCAGTACCACATCTGCCTGCACACTGCACCTAGGTCTGGTGTCTTCTCAACTAACTTCTCTCCACCTTATCTTTGAGACAATGTCTCTCAACCTGGATTGCTGTGGGACAATGATCTTACACCCTGTAATGATTTATCAGTTGTATTGTTTTTATAAAATGCTGATTGGCCAGTAGCCAGGCAGGCAGTATAGGCAGGGCAACCAGGCAGGAAGTAGAGGCAGGATGACAAGAATACGAGAATTCTGGGAAGAGGAAAGGGCATTCTGCAGTTGTCACCCAGATACAGAGGAAGTGAGATGAGAGTACCTCACTGATAAAGGTACCAAGCCACATGGCTAACACAGACAAGAATTATGGGTTAATATTTAGAAATTAGTTAATAAGAAGCCTGTGCTAATAAGCCAACCAGATAATGGTTAACGTAGACCTCTGTTTGGGGCTGAACGGCTGTGGGCCTGGCAGGACAGAAACTACTGTCAACACTGGATCTCCAATGCCCCCAAATTCTCTGGCCACTGAGCCTTGCCTACTCTGGGATTACAGAACTTTAATACAATGCCCAGGCTTAAAACTAGATAAAACCTTCTGTTTACTTTATTTATCCATTCTTTGATAATTTTATATACATATACAGTGTATTTTGATCAAATCCACCATCTTTCCCCTTCCAACTTCTCTCAGATGCCCCAATACCCTCCCAACTTCATTGTTCCCTTTCCCCCAGCCCTCCATTTACCCCTGGATTTTAATAGTACTGCCGTAATACACATTGGTGAAAGGTCACCCAATGGAGCATGGGCAACCTATGAAGCATACTCTTGAAAAATACTGACTACCCCCCAGCAGCCACATACCCCACTTTTTAATGTGAATTCTAGGTGATTAGGCTTAGGTTCCTTTGCTTCTGTGGCAAGCCCTTTACTGAAAGAGCTGTCTCCCTATTCCTGTATTTATTTTTAAGAGGAATATATGCTTTCTCTACTAAGGACTCACAAGATGACAAGCTCATTAGGTGCTAGGATCTGCTTTGTTTGTCTCTGTCTTCCAGCACAGCACCATGGATATAGAAAAAGTACAATATGTGTGTTGAAAACTGATGCCAAGTGTTGTTGGCATTCGTACAAAGATTTCAAATTCTTTTTGTAATATCTAGCAATGTTGTATAACTGTTAAAAAGGAGAATAATTCCAAGTGCACATTTGGGTTATGAAATAGTTTTGTCTAGCTTTATTATAAAATTTTCCCCTTTAGAATAAACTCTCTGGCTGAATTATGTATCCCCCCTTTTAAACATGTGTATGGGTGCTTTGTCTCCATGTATGTCAGTGCACTGTGTGAAGTCCAGAAGAGGGAAGTGGTTTCCCTGGGACTGGAGTTATTGACAATTGTGAGGTGTTACGAAGTAGTTGGGAATCAAATTTGGGTCTGCTGGAAGAGGAGGTGGTGCTCTTAATCACTGAACTGTCTCACTAGCCCTCATATCCACATATTTTTGAAGACCTTTGGGGTCAGATTTACTTTCTATGAAGAGGCAGTGTGATCTGGTTAATTGTTAGTAAGTCTGTTTTAATTTCCTTAATAATTTTTATCATTTAATTGAGCAATCAACAAATCAACACCCATTTTTTCAGTTATAACAACGTACTAGTACCATACTACCATCCATATTTTGTTATAAATAGCACAATTTAGTTTTCACAGTTCTAGAGTGGAGAAAGTGAGATCAGAATGGTAACATAGTGGAGTTCTGAAAGTCCCTTTCACAGCTGCTAAGGGAGTTCTCAGAAATGAGTGTTAAGATCACTGATGCCATTCATGAGATTTTCTCCATCCTTGACTACTTCCTAAAGGTGCTACTTTATAATACTACAGTTATAGTGTTTAGGATTTCAATGTATGGATTGACGTGAGAAGAAGCATTCAGTCTGTTTCAATATATAAGCATTGACATGCATATGTAAGTAAATGGTACTGTGATTGTGTCATGTGTCAGCATGGTGGCTGGAAGAAGGGTTCTGTGAACGTAAGAGGTCTCCTGTCTGGTAGTTGATAAAATCTCCACTAGAAAATCTGATGAGTGTCCTGATATGGAGAAGGGCTCCTTGGAAATGGCTTCACATGTCTTCTGGGTATGGCAGATCAGGAAGACTCTCCAAGTCCTTACAAGCTAGCAATGAAAAGGTTGGCACTGAAGGAAGGGGTGATCTGAATGAGCAAGCAGCACATGCTGCTTCGTCCTGTTTTCTTCTCAGAGACACCTGGCTCTCTCCCTCTGTAAGCCATATCTGTTTCAACCAATGGATTGCCCTGTTTGTATGTGGAACATTCTGTCTTTAATATTTTAATTAGGGAATATGATTTCTGTGCTGATCACCCCCATACACTGGTTTCTTTTTTACTACTTTATCTTTTAAAATGTTTTGAAAAATCTCTGCTTCATAGAATTCTCAACCAGGAGGAAATTTATTTATTTGATAAAATAAAAAACAAAGCATCTTTTAAATTGCCTCACTGTTACTCACCCTCTGCCTCTTTGGATTTCTGGTAAGAGTCCCTCATCTTCTAATGACAACATCTGCTGACAGACTTCACTGTGAACAGCCTTCCTCACCATCTCTCTAGGGTTTCTAAAGAAGTCATATAGTACCAGTAGCTAAGGAAATGGACCAGTTGGTAAGCTCCTACTATGCACATATGAGGACTGGACTGACCAGATGTGGTGACCTACTTCTGTAGTCTTAGGCCTAGAGACATGTAGGCAAGCAGATCTCTGGAGCTCACTGCTCATGCAGTATAGTTAAATCAATGAGAACCAGGTTCAGTGAGAGACCCTGTCTCAAAAAAATAAGATAGACAGTAATTAAGGAAAACACTAACATTGACCAATGGTCTTCACATATCTGTGCACAATGCATACATCCACTAAGTGCTTAAATACAGCACACACATTCTTATACATAAAATTATTATGTAATATGGAAGACTTCTATGACAGTTTTCATTTTGGGAGACAATTTATGGGCTTCTATCCTTCAGGCATGTCAGTCTGAGAACTTGGTACAACTGGACATTCTCTAAGATCTAAAATATATGCAATCGGTAACCTTTATTTTGAATAGGTATGTTCTCAGTCAATCCCACAGAAACTCTGAGGGAGGTGGACAGGTGGATATAGGGAACGTGGCAGCATGGGCTACACTGGGGTGTGAGTGTCTCTGTGCTCATCAGGTGGACTGATGGAGAGGAACATCACAGCATGGGCTACACTGGGGTGTGAGTGTCTCTGTGCTCACCAGGAGGACTGATGGAGAGGAACATCACAGCATGGGCTTCACTGGGTTGTGAGCGTCTCTGTGCTCACCAGGAGGACTGATGGAGAGGAACATCACAGCATGGGCTACACTGGGGTGTGAGCATCTCTGTGCTCACCAGGTGGACTGATGGAGAGGAACATCACAGCGTGGGCTACACTGGGGTGTGAGCGTCTCTGTGCTCACCAGGAGGACTGATGGAGAGGAACATCACAGCATGGGCTACACTGGAGTGTGAACATTTCTGTGTTCACTACCTCTGTAGGTTGCCCCAACTTTATCTTTTTTCTTTTTATTGACTTGGTGTTTAATATTTTTATTTTTTTTATATCCTGGTCACAGTTTCTCCTCCCTCCTTTCCTCCAGTACCCCTCCACTACCCCCCATCTACTCCTTCTCCATTTCTATTTAGGAAAGGGCAGGTCTCCCATGAGTATCAACAAAACATGGCACATATGAAATTGCAGTAAGACTGAGCACCTTCCCATGTATTGGGACTGACCTTAGGATTTTGCACATGTGTTACAGTTGTGTAGCTTGGTCCTCTTGTGGGACTCCTAACAGTGGGAACAACGGCTGTCTCTGATTCTTTTCCTGGCTTTTGGGACCCTTCTACTCATACTGGGTTGCTTTATCTAGCCTTAATACATGGGGAGGTACTTTGTCTCACTAAAGTCTTGCTTTAGGAAATTCACAATAGAAAAATAAAAGAAAAACCATCACTAAATCTACCACAGTTTTACCCTGCTGTGGGATGGTCTTTCTCTTTGCTGTGAATGTATGTTGCTCTCATTGGTTGATGAATAAAGCTGTTTTGGCCTATAGCCGTACAGAATAAGGCTGGGTGGGAAAGGCAAATGGAGATACAGGGAGGAAGAGGATGGAGTCAAGAGATGCCAGCAGCCACTCAAGGAGGAAGATACCAGAGCACTGGAAAGCCACGGGCCATGTGGCAGTACGCAGATGAATAGAAATGGGTTAATTTAAATGTAAGAACTAGGCAGATATAAACCTGAGCCATTAATCAAACAATTATAACTAATATAAAGACCCTGAGAGGTTATTGGGGAACTGGTAGGTGAGAAGAGAAACCTCCATTTATGCAGTGAATGGAGCAGCGGGCTGGCCTGCTTTTCGTCCCACCTGGCTCCCACACGGCTAGCTTATACCCTGAAACAACAACACACAAATTGTATTCATTTAAGTACTGCCTGGCCCATTATATCTAGCCTCTTCTAGACTAACTTTCACATCTTGATTAACCCATTTCTAATAATCTGTATCACCACTGGGTTGTGGCTTGCCGGGAAGATTCTAACTCACTTCCATCTTGGGCCAGAGCTTCAATGCATCTGCCTGACTCGGCTTTCTTTCTCCCAGCCTTCTGTTCTGTCTACTCCNCTGGCCTATCAAAAGGCCAAGGCAGTTTCTTTATTAACCAATGAAAGTAACACTTAGACAGATGACTCCTCCTACATCACATTTACATTACTAATCTCTCCTTTCTTGAGTGTCTTGTAAACCCCTCTTATCTTCTGATGAATGTCGCGATTGGTTAGTGACCCCTCTGTAACTATTGAAGGAAAGCAGAGCATCCACTGAGTCTTTCTCTTGGACAAAGATGCTTGAACTCTTGTCTGGCAAATTTGTCCCCAGCTTTTGGGGTAAAGGAGTGCTCACACAGTAATAGACTAAGGACGTCCCCCTGGTCTTCAGGTGGTCTCCACACTGTCTGACTGTGTCTGTCCTATGGCATTCCTGTCAGTCTCTCCTTCACTTCCTCCCCTAGAAAAATCTGAATTGTGTGCTGTTACTGATTCATAGCAGTTCCAGGAATATAGAGAGGGTGGCAGTCTTCGAGCTTCATTCTTTCCCCTACGTTTGTCCATCAGTTAAAAAGCAATATTCTAAGAGTTAGAAAAATTGTGTTGAGGTTAGCTGCTAGAGCTCCTAAAGCACTCTTCTTTCCAGGGTCCTTCCCCAAGTGGAAACCCTTTCTCTCAAATTGCCTTAACTGCCAAACGAAAGGCAAAATAAAGATGAATTATTGTGACAGATCCCTAGGAGATCTTCCATTCTTTGCTAATTCAGAATAAGACGTAGCCATTCGCTGAAAAAAAATCACCCACTCAGCAGGATTTGCTTCAGTTTTCACCCTGTCATTTACTGCCTGTTATGGTTTAATAGCACAATATGCTCTAGTTCACTGTCCTCATAAAAGCTGCAGGCAGGGAAATGGCTACACTCACATACATTCTCATTCTGGGTGGAGAAATGAAATCTTGTGGCTGGGTCATGGAAGTGGAGCTGTGAAATTACAAAGCAAATCGTGTTTGCTGGGCATTTTTGCCGAGGTCAGGGTCCTAGACAGAGGCTGAGCCTGCAGACCTCCCAAGAGCCTGACTCACTGGCTCCTTCAGTTCCTCTCAGTTTCCTATTGGAACATCTATTTGCGTCAAGTCACACAATATTACAAGACTTATGATCAAACTGAATAGTGTTCCTGGAACGTTCCCAAAGAGAACACTTTTCAATAACAGAAGTGTTAAATCCACAGTGAGTTCAACAGCTTTTGTTTCTGTTTTCAAAACAAACGCTTTTCACTTTATTGGCAGTAAAAAGGGCCACTGCAGAATCATTGACTTTGTGGTTCAGGTGCTGGTTAACAAATGGGAGTTTTAATGATCCAGGAACAGATTTGTAAATAGTTATTGACTGATAGGTGAGAATATAACACTTTCGATTACTCCTGCTTTTTAAAATAAAAAAAAATCACTCATGACCTGGTCCATTTAATTTCCCTTGACTGTGATGTATAACTCTTTTCATAAGTGATCGTTTAGCAGGAAGGTTATTTATGAGGCAAATTTGCTGTTTAAAATCCTAAAAAATTGGAATGTATAAGAGGTCATGGGATAGTATGTTATATAAACCAATACTATCACTGATTATTGGAGCAAGTGGTTAAGAATCTAAGTGGGTTCTGGGATGTATACCTCAGTGATAGAACACTTCTAGTAAGGAGAAAGCAGCTTCAGATAACCACACTCCCACTAATAGGAGCCCTGTTATCTAGAATGCCTGGTCTTCTCTCCAAGTTCTATTGGTTGTCATTACATAATGAGGTCAATTCATGATTGTGTTCTACTTTCCCATCTGTAAGAGCATCCACCTCTTATGCTTTCTAACAAGACTAACTCATTCAATCCTTACAACAACAACAACAACAACCAAAAGGGAACAGTCCATGACACCTTTGGATTATGTCACAATTTTATTTTATAACATTAATTCCAAAGTCTTCTAGCAGTTTAGTTCAATGATCTTTCTTTAATAATACTGCAACTCAGAAAAAGTAAAAGAACCCATCTTATATATTCAAATATGTTATTGCAGTTACAACTTTGTGTGCATTTCAGTATCTTTCAATATAGCAGTCTATACTTCAAATAAAGGTACAGAAGAACACATCAGAGAAATCTGTCCCCATCTATTTTGGAATGACATCTAGACTATTGGGATACTTCTTAAGTTGTAGTGATATGGCGAGAGCAGGCCTGCTTTTTGTCCTGCCTAGCTCCCGCACGGCTAGCTTTACACCCGAAATAACAACACACAAA
>LOEQ01005087.1:38526-53819 GCA_001685075.1 Bramus lutescens
GGCCAAGGCAGTTTCTTTATTAACCAATGAAAGTAACACATAGACAGATGACCATCCTACATCACAACTGGGGGTGATGGCCCAGTTTGACAAAGCCTGACCTGAAATTTAAGAGAATCGCCAGTTTGGAGGAGAAATGGAGGCAGAACAAGTACCAGTTATCATAGGGTCAAGGTAGTCCGATAGCTGGACTGGAGAGTAAGCTGTAAAGGATGGCAGCATGATGGCTAATGTCGATCGTCAACATGACAGGCCATGCAGTCCCTTCTGCACACCCGTGAGGGTTTATCTCCATCAGGTTAACTGAGGTGGGAAGACACTCCTAAAGGAGAGTGGTACCATCCTCCGGTTTAAGTCTTGAACCACATAAGGAGAAACCTAGCTGGTTCATCCATATGGAACCAATGTGATCAGATTCCTCAGCCTCCAGCCATCATGACTTCCTTGCCACAGTATATGATAGCTTCTCAAACTGTAAGGTAAAATACATCCTTCCTTCCTTTAGTTGTTTTCGTAAGGAAGGATAATTTACCACAGCATATATTTGTCTGTCCCTGGACAAGTGCACCAGGCATTTTGTGGGGTATGTACTTAAACACTTTTAGAAGATGCTCAATCCTTGTACCGCCTCTGAAGTTTTTTACTTATTAATCCACGCCATAGATACATGATGAATTGGGAGTCATTCAGTACTACCAAGGAGAACACAGGTCAATCCCTCCGTGACCATCACTGGTTTTATTGGACCCTTCCATGAGCCCTGTAGGTAAAAACTGAATGCCTTTAGTTTTCAGTAACTGTGCTGGTTAATTCTATGACATCTTGACACAACCAGTCATGTAGGAAGAGGGAACCTCAACTGAGAAAAGACCTCTAAATATTGGCCTGTAGTGTGTTCGCAGCATTAGTGATTGATGGATGAGGGCATTGTGGTGGTGGCACCCCTGGGCTGGTGATCCTGGGTCCTATAAGAAAGCAGGCTAAGCAAGGCAGTAGGCTGCACTCCTCCATGTCCTCTGTATCAGTCCCTGCCCCCAGGTTCCTGACTTCCAGAAGCCATGAACTGTTGCCTGAAGTATAAGATCAAATAAACCATGTCCTCCCCAGGTTGCTTTTGGTCACAGTGTCTTATCACAGCAATAAAAGCCTACCTAAGAGAGTGGCAGAGAGTGGCAAGTTCTCTAAAGTCCCCCTCCTGGTACCCAAAATGCCTTTAATGGTCAAACCCAAAAGATTTAATTTCTTTAGAAATTTCCCATCACTTTTACTTGACTCAACAAGTAGTCCCGCCTCCCTGAGCTGCAGTTTACAAAAATCCAGTGGTTCTTAGCAGTTTCCTCTTAGGAAACAAATTCATACAGTTCCTAAGTAGGTGAGTACCAGGCAGACCAGAGCAGAGGTAGGTGTAGAGAGCTCTGTTGCAGGCGAAAGAAACCTGACCAATTACTTTAAGCTGGTGAGAATTTATTGTAAGACCATCCAGAATTCTGGGGAGGTTGGCAAAGGGTGATTAACCAAGTACTACATCTTGCTTTATAGCAAGCAAGGACTGTTCAAGGTTGGATGCCAGTGGCTGACATCTTATACTACTGTATATGGATAATGATGCTCTCCCTATTGATAACACCAATGCTCCCAGCATTGGCCTCCCCTTAGACAGTATCTTTGCTCAAAAGTTGGGGCAATGAGTCCAGATGCAAAATGGTCACGATAGCATGTTTTGTATCTAGTGATAAACTTGGTAGCCTCCTCCACACCCCCTAAAATAGAGCATCAATAAATAGAAGAATTTGCTGATATAAAACTGGACTTTCAAGATGGAAAGGACCTAAGACATCACTTAGATCAGACTGTAAATGCGGAGCCTAGAAAAGGCTTCTTATTTAGGGTGTCATTTATCTAAAAAGGGCGTTGTTCTGCCTTCCACTCCCCCACCCGTTTTATCCACTGTACTGAGAGGTACTTGCCAGGCTCTAAGGCCCCTGTAAAGAATGCTGAGCTATAACAGATCACTGAAAAAATAAATAAGGGAGAACATATAATCTTATAGCTAATCCGAAACTCTCCAGTTGGGGCAACTGAGTAGGAATAAAAGTTAGTGAACTCGATGCAAAGCAGTCCAGATGCGTTTTCACTGGAGTCACAACACAGAAGCTAAACGGGAAGAGTTCACATTATCCATATACAGTAGTATAAGATGTCTGGTACTCTTCCCGTCCCTTTCACAGACCTCTCTTCGTCTATACTTCCTCTCCCGACGATGTACTATGATTCAACTGTTAGATATTATTAATGGACTTATGTTTTGAGACAGTCTTATGTAGCACAGTCTGGCTCCTAACTTGCTAGCTAGCCCAAGGAGGACCTGGATTCTTGCTCCTTGTGCCTCGCAGGAAGTGCTAGTCACAGGTATGTGGCACCACACTGGGTATAAGATTGTTGAAATTTTGAGACTTCCAAGGGAAATTAACATTTTCCAACACATTCAGTATTTCAATTCTAAGACATTACCATGTAATCTACTTCCAATCTTTTAAACAAATGTCTTTGTTTCCTGGTTGCACATTATTACCATAAAAACACCATAAGAATTTTATAAATCATTCACGAAGGGCCAGTGAGATAGCTCACTCAGTGGCTGAAGGGTAGGAGAACTGGCTTCACAAAGCTGTCCTCTGACCTCTATGTGTGCACCGTGGTCAGTGAGATGGGTCCTCTGGAAGAGCAGCAAGTGCTCTTAGCCATGAGCCATTTCATCAGTCCGAATAAAAATTAAATCATGAATGAGTAAAGGCTAATTTAATATTGATTCATTATGCTAACCACAGTGATCTTGGATACTAGTTTCCTTAATTTAAATATTCTTTAAAAAGCCAACTGAAATATATTAATGTTTTATTCCTTTTTACAAATGTTCAATATATATATATANGTGTATAGTACCATCTATGTGTCTGGTGCTCGTGGAGGCCAAAACAGGGCACTGGAACATTACTGGAACTGGAGTTAGTGATTAGCAGCCATGGGGATACTGGGAATTGAACCCATGTGCTCGAGAAGAACAGTCAGTGCTCTTAACTTGAGTCATCTCTCCAGCCCCCTAAAATTTAATTCTTACTAGCTCAACTTAGATAAAAAACTAAACTTGTTGCCAGGCAGTGGTGACGCACACCTTTAATCACAGCACTCAGGGGGCAGGGGCAGGAGGATCTCTGTGAGTTCAAGGTCAGCCTGGTCTATAAAGCAAGTTCCAGGACAGGCTCCAAAGCTACAGAGAAGCCCTGTCTCAAAAAACAAAACAGATAAGCAAACAAAAAAAACTAAAACTGTTCACAAACAGCTGACTGGATAAACAGAGTTAGATTATGCAAAGCTGTCAATGTAGGCCAACTATTTGATTAAAAGGAGGAGGAGGAGGAGGAAGGGTGAGGAAGGACAAGGAGGAAGAGGAAGGAGAAAGGGAAGAACAAGAGAAACTACTACTGTTACTACTGCGATCACCACTACTACTACTTCTACTGAGTTTGATCCCTAGAGCCCATGAAAGAAAGGCAGAACCAAGTCTTGAAGGCTCGTGGCCTGCTGCACCCCACGCCCCAGCACACGCACATTAAATAAATTAATCAACTGAAGCTAACAGATAGATAACAAAATATGTTTTATTATTGTAAAGTTAAAAATAGTAGACAAGCTTATCTAGTTACAGTTTCAAAGCAAAATACAAATATATAAATTATTGCATATAACAACCAGATAATGACTAAATAAACCCTTCTCAAACACAGCTTTGACTACAGCAGTTTCATTTTCATTTTCTAAATGTCAGCACAACTGTTTAAAAGAACAACAGAGATAAAAGTTCAATGACTACAGCATATGCTAGTCAGGTTCAAAGTGTCTCTGTTTCTGTCTCTCTCTCCTCTCTCTCTCTCTCTCTCTCTCTCTCCCACACACACACACACAAATACCACTACCGAGCACTTTTTAAACCACCTCTTCTGGAGGCAGCAGGATGGGGAAGTGAAAAACAATAAAACAGCAAAACTAAACCCACTACCCCCTGAAGCAAGCACAGTTTTAAACACATACATGTGTCTCCATGACATTTTTGCTTCACGTTGGTAGAGTTGAAATTGGAGAAAAGTTACTGAATAATTATAACAGAGACTCCTTCAAACTAAAAATAATAGTGAAAATATGATTTATAATCTAAGTGTTAAAAACTTTAATGTTCCAGACCCACATGATCCTGTTCATATAAAGGTGGATGCAGCCTGAGGTTGTGCTTATGTGCTGATGTAGGTGAAAGAGATGAACTGCAAGGCCAGGTCGCATCTTCCTCCCTTCCCCAAAGAGTCCTATTACCCCAGCCAATAAACCCTTGAGAGCCCCATCACAAAGCTTAACTGGGCAAGGGTATTTATTTAGGGCACTCTCATTTAGTGAATTTTTTAAACCAAATTTCTTAAAAAAAAAATTCTGTTCAAAGTGAAAATGGAATCAGACCAAAATCAAATCAAGTCTCTGCTTTAAAGTCATATCTTCATAGGGAGTATATAAATTTTTTATACTTAAGAAGTTTTAAAATATTCACACATCTTGCTTTAGCATGAACAGTAACATTTGTCAGTAAATGAACTGGCAAAAAGTCAAAGTAACATTATACTCTACCATTAAAGTATTTCATGTACATGTAATTACTTTTCATGGTCCCAAATATGAGCCCTTTGAAAAGCTACATAGATCTTTAAAATTCCTACTTAAGTTTGGAACACACATGTTTTGTACTACATACAATGTTAATGAGGAAAGCAGATTTATCCTAAAAAACAAACAGAATACAACCCAAACTGGTAAACATTAATACAAATGGATCAAAATAATTACTTTAAAAATTAACAACAATAAAAGAAAACCAAAAAACAAATGGACCTTTGCAGTATAAACACCAAGATAAGCATCATATAAACAAACTAAAAAGGTAAAAGCCATTTTCAACAGCAGATATGATACAACACAAAACCAAGAATTCATGAACTGCCTATGAAATGCCATCAGAATATACTTCAGCTGTATTTCTGAAAGCACTTTCCAACATAAACACATTCTGGAAAATAATCCTTAAATGTTTATAAAAAGGGCACTTTTTGGTGAAATATAGCTAAGAAACCCAAGGGCTTCTCTTTACTCCAATACTGCATGCAAGAATTACACAATGAAATCAATTGACTGCTTGGCCCACCAGCATGGTGTCTCAAGTACATGCCTTTTCCAAAAAAAATATAGAAACTAATACTAGACTCAGGATAAGCCGATAATCTCAGGAGAAAGCTTACAAGGTGGACAGTACAAAAAAGTTAAACCAGGCATGGCAGTGTATGCTGAACCCCAGCATTCAGAGGCTGAAGCAGTAAGATTGGTGCTAAGTTGGAGGCCAGCCTGGACAACACAATGAAACACAAACCAAATCCTCTGTCTATTTACTATGGTAACAGGAATTTAACCTGGTCTGATGTATGCCAGACACATAAAAACACCAATCTTTAAAAGACAAAACTCATGCTAAAATCACATTTGACATCTGACTTAAAAACTCGCTATCCTCTTTAACTATCAAGTCTAGTATGGCAAGATTGCCCTTCGCTCCTCATCCCCAGAAGCCCTGAAATGTAAGGGCTCACTAGCAGTCTGTCTTCTGTTGTTTTTAAAAAATGAAG
Organism: Bramus lutescens; assembly: GCA_001685075.1. NCBI lineage: Eukaryota > Metazoa > Chordata > Mammalia > Rodentia > Cricetidae > Bramus > Bramus lutescens. The sequence goes on from LOEQ01005087.1 coordinate 44,244, forward strand.
TCATGTGTGTTTCTTCTGAACTTCCTCAAAACATACAACTATTTAGAAAGAACCAAATGTAGAAACTAGTATTTGTGATAGTTCATCTTTCCTTAAACTGTAACTCAAGTCTGTCCCCAACCTTATTTGTGCATATACAATAATTGCATATTCAATCAAGAGAGCATATCTCTTCCTGAGGCAGAACCACCACAAATTCTAGGCCAGCCTGGCCTACTTAGAGAATTCTAGGCCAGCCAAAGTTATGTAGCAAGACCCTGTCTCCAAACAAACAAACAACCACCACTACCACCACTACCAAGACCAACTATAACAAATCACTGGTGGGTAAACAACATGAAATCCTATACTCCCAACAAAATTCACGGGAATGAGTACTAGTGGGAATGCCAGCACCAGATGTACTTAGGAGCACCATTCCTTTGATGTTTCAGGTGAAATACCTAAATGAAATGAATCAGAGGTCCCAGTTAAGACCTCAGGACGCAGGAAAATCCTAATCAGTCCAAACTCATTAGTAAACTAAATGTTTGCCAGAAAACTCTTGAAAGAGATCAGCAAACGTTTTCTTTGGATAACACTGGTATTTAGGACTGCACCGTATGTCTCCTATGATAGAAATACACTAAGTACTGCACATGCCAAATACTAAGGATCCTAGACTCCTATGACTGCCCCCAACTGTGTGCAATACACTGGCTGCCAACACTCTTGATGAGCTATGCCAAGGAGGAGTACAGTCAAACATGAAAAGGTAACAGGTCTTTATCCAGCCTGGAAATGTGGATGCTTCCATATTGCACACATTCAATTTAAAGCTTATCAACACTAAGGCAATGCATTAATCTCCACTCTCCAGATTTTAAATTCATTTTGGAGGACACTAAAAAGTGTCGTTTTCAAAAACTCCCTCCGAAAAGCTTAAAAATTAAGTTTGATTCAGGAAAAAGCAAAAGTAATGGGCTATCAACTAATGTAGAAACCCAGGCAAATTTCATCCATCTGAGCATTCCGGAAAAGTGCTTTTCCAACAGGGAAACAGTTCTTTGCTTAGTCAAATACTATTTGTGTTCAACATTGAAGTCTGACCCGTGCCCTGACAGCCAACGTAAAGGGTGAAATAACCTTTATGCTTGCAGCTGCCAAACTGTCTTTCCTTAGCTTACCACACAAACACATTCTTTGCACCATTAAATACAATCTAGAGCCCATCTTCATTTTGGATTGGTCATACCTTTTATTATGTTATTAAATCTTATTTAACTTCTTGAGATAATTTATTAGTTAGGAATCTAGAACCTAAGTAGCTTATAATATCTTTTTAAAGTGAGGTTATTTTATTGAATCGAGTGTTGATTTTTTTGTGCCTTGCAACCTTCTATCCCTTTAGATTTTACAACTTAGAAAAGTACCTTAAATGACTTTTCTTTTCTTTTCTTTCATTTTTTTTGAGGACTTATTACAGTGATGCTGACAGCAGAATTTGGACAGTGAAGAGATCATTGGGATTTCATGTGCAGTGGCACATGTAATAATTTTACTTCCCCCACCCAAACAGGACAGTTACAGTCTGAGAATAGGAGTTACCCTGGACTCAGGGCTGAGAGATGACTTACTTTATCCAAAAATGAACACATCAAAGAAAGTCATGAGTTAAGAAGCAGAGCAGGTCTTCTTATTTAATGGAAACTGACACACAAGGGTCACGATAGTATGTTCTTCCTAAGCTAATTCAGAATTGCTTTCATTAGAAAACAACAATGTGCTTTATTTCCTCGAATATTTGCTTTAAAGAGTGATTAACTTCACTTCCGTATGCTGTTAGTATTTAACACAGCTCAACTAGGTAGATTGCTTCTCCAAATACTATCCAAAATACATTTATCTTTGGAAAGAAAGATAACAGTTATAAAAACACTGTATCTCCAAAATGCAGTGATCTTTTATATGGGCAAACATATTCACACATGGAAGTGCAAATACACATGACCATTCAAATACACATTTACAAAGACAATGGAAAATACCCAAAATAGCAATTTTATATATAAAATTTTATATTAAAATATTGCTCATAAATAAGATGATATTATGAATTCTGCTTCCCTCTTAAAAACTATCTCTAGTAGTTCTAGACTAACATAAGACCTAATTAGGCTTCTATTGTTTTGACAGTTGAGTTACAATAGAAAATGTCCAAGAAGAACACATTGTAACAGGATATTTAAGTATTCACACATGGTAAAAGTTAGGGAGGGGCATTTAGTATTTATAAGAAAAAGTCTCCAAATAGAGCCAAATGATTAACCCTAGACTAGAGTGATCTGCTTTACTAGATTAATAAATATTATCTTAGGTTTTTCAAGTACAACCACAAAATGGACCATAGCTTTCTTCCAGCGTTTTCTAGGTTCACATGCTTGGCAGACCAATAGAGGGGAAAGCACAGAAACTGCGTTCAACTCAGTTGTTCATGGACAGGTGTGACCTCGTCCCTGTCCGTCCCACCTGCAGGCATGGTAGCTTGGAGTAGTTCTTGAGAAGCTGCTCGATAGCAACATGACGGACATGGAGCTCTGACGCCAAAGAGTCTTTTTCTTGCACTTGCTGAGTTAACTCTTCAAAAACTTCTGTGAGGATTTCAAAGGCAATTGCAGTTTTAGTGCACAGAAAACTTACCCTAAGATTTCTATTTTAAATAAATATAGGTGCAATGCCTTGGGTAAATTTTAACATGAAACTAATTTGATACTAAGGAAAACAGCTGCTGTCTCCTAGATCTATCAGTGTTGATCATCCTATTACATTTAGTACAGATAACTGAGACTTAAGGAAGGTTATTAGTATACACAGCAGAAATAGTGGCCACCACTGGAGCCACTTCTCCATTATAACCCACAAATAGGCTCAAACAATACATAACTTGTCAGATACGTGCTCATTAATATCCAGGTCCAGAAACTCCTCCAAGAGGCTTAGAACAGATTACCTGGATTTTCAAAATCCTGGCTCCTACGATCATGTAAGTCATCTATACCTTCTACTTGATACCCTCTTAGGGATAAATTCAATACCAGGGGCACTGTAAGAGTTAAACGAGGACTTGTAAAGAACACGGAGTAAGTACTAAACTCGTGTAAACTGGGATTACTTGTGTTATCTTATTGTTTGCAGACGCTTGTGTGTTTCAAGTTTTGCAGTTAAGTCTGCTACTGACAGAATGCATCATCTCTCTAAGCAACTTAAAGGTCTTCGAAGTGCTGCCTCACCTAAATGGGAACAGCTGGCTGAAAGAAAAGGCAATGGGGATGTGGATACTGTAGGCGCTGATGTCTATTATGACGCTACAGAACTATTAGTGCTTTTTTAAAGACCTATTAATGAGGATATGACTTTTATTTTAAACAAACCCTGACATATTTATGGACAAAACAATGCATTGTCAAGGATCTCAAAATAATCCACACAGGTGGTTGAGGTGGGGGCAAAAGGAATGGGAACAAGTGGCCAGGAAAACATAGCTATGTTTCAGTAATAGTTGAAGCTGATGACAACAGGCAGTGGTCACTACACTTATCTCACGGTTTTATGTTTCGAATGGCTCACAGTTTATGTAGACAACCAGGGCTAATACTACAGTTTTAAGGAACTATTGGAATGCATACCCCAGAGTGCCTGGTACAGAGGGTGGCCCACAATGAAGTCAATGATGGCAAGAAGCAGGTTAGTTGTAGGCTCTATTCTACTTAGATTATTCTTCCTGAAGGGCCTAATGAAACGTTCCCTTACTGTTTGTCTCAAAAGCCTCCAAAGGTCTGAATATCTCAATCTCCAAATTTAAATAATGGGGATGCTATCAATGTCCAATCACAGGGGATATTCTGTAGCAACAGTTTCCAGATACAACCAAAAGCATCGAGACCGACTCTTTACCCTGGATTTGCTGTTGGAGCTTTGTATTCAGTTGTTCTACTTCACCAAGAGTCATTGCGTTCACTGAAAATGAAAATACATTCATGGTTACCACAGACCACCTAGGAAAGCAAGTGTCTATTAGTTTCTTAGGCAAAGAATGTGCAGGTAATTCTCAATACAGCATTCAACAGAACCCCAGATCTCCTTTGTTGGTTCTTAAAGTGTAGCAAATTCTAACCACAAATCCCTCCTAAGAAACACATTTTATATACCACTACCAGTAACACCTCCATCATCCACAGAAAACAAGTTTTTGTTTTGTTTTCTTTTCTAGAGGAACATAATCAGAGTGCTGGATTCTGGTATCTCCTCTTTCAGTTTTCAGAAGTATTAGTCACCACCCATTCACACACACTCTGATTACATTTTGGATAAGTCATGATCTGGGGTTTTAAAACACTAAAGTACTGTGAAACATCTATCTAGTAAAAGAACCTTTACATGATGAGTCAAGAAGCCATCTAAAGGCATAGTCAAGGTCCCTTTGGACCTAAAACAATTTAAGTCAATTAAAATCACCCCAGAGAGATTTTGTAGAAAAGGTGCAGGCAAAAGAAGTCATTTAAACTTTTAAAATAAATATCCACATTACCTTCTGCCCTTTAGTCAATAGTCAGATATGTGTTTTTAAGTTCAGCTCCTGGTCAGTTAGTCTTACAAGGAGTTATCAACAAGACAACACATATTGGCCAATAGTTCCAGTCACAGAAACAGTAGGAGCCCTCAACTTTTCAATTAACTTTGGTAACTCCATTCCATTTGGTCACTAAAAAATGGCAAAATAAATGATGGTGCCAATGAAATTCAGTATGTAATACATACTCAAGAACGTTCCAGAGAAGTTTTTAAGACATCTCACATTTGTTGAGATGACTCTGTCACTTACATATTATGTCCACCAAATCTATAAATCTAACATTAAAATTCTATACACACACAGAAAAAGAAAACCAAGCCAACCAAAAAACAATTACCACCCAACCTGCAAATGAACAAACCCAATCTCTGTATTTCTTCCTCCACACTACTTACGTTCCTCTCTGCTATAATGTGGATTCTGGCTCTGGACATTCACCTCTGGGCCAGAGCTTTTCTCTTCTTTTTTCTGTGCCTGATTGTGTTTGTGATGCCACCGTATATCTGAGTCTTGCAATATTGCAAGCCCGAAGTCTGTACTTTCTCTGTGCTCCAAGATTCTTTGTGTATAGCTTGAGATGCCACCCGCATTCCCAGCTATCCCTTTGGCAGAGTACTTTGGCACTTGGGAGTCAAATTGCGGGAGTAATTTCTTATCTGGCTTATGCTGGAAATTAAACAGGTGATGTTGGGTAGTTTTGGAACACTCAGAATCCAAATCCATATCCTTGTTTTGTGCATACTGCACAATCCAGTTTATCTTCTTACTCAGAATGGTTTTGACTCCTTCGTAAGTACTTTTGGAAAGCTTGGATCGAGAACAATCCTGGTTTGCGATTAAATGATATTTTTCAAAGCAGTCTTTATGGCCTCTCAGTGATTTGGTATGTAAAAGGTTAGATTTTGGTACCCCTAAAGTGAAAAGAAGACAGAATGAAAACTCAAAAAATTTACATTTTCTTAATTAAACATTACAAAGTACAAACAAATCTTAGTGAATTCTTGGTAGAATGCATTTGTAAATTAGAGAAAAATGTTAAAGTGTATTGACACGGATTATACAAAAATGTAACCTAATCTGTTTCCATTTAGCTTTATATTCAAAATATTTTATTCATTTATTTACTGTATGTGTGCACTCACATGTGTTTGCTGCTGTATATGTGTTTATGTGTAGGTCCGAGGTCAACAAAGTGTGTCTCTCCTGAACTGCTCTCCACTATCACTTTTTGAGACACTCCTTTCTGAACTTGAAACTCAGACTTCTGGCAAGGTGGTCTGGCCAATGAGCCCCTTTCTCCATCGCTCTGCCTATCCTGGCCCACATTCTAGGGCTCAGAATCAGGTCCCATGCTAACACAGCAGGGGCTCTATTTGACTGAGCCACAGCTCCAGCTCTACAGGAATATTTTTATGACTAGCAGAGACTTTTAAAAAATTTAATAATTCAGTTTGAGTCTCAGTCCAGTGGCATTTTAGTTCATACAGTATAAAAACACACTGTCGTTTGTTTCCAGCAATCACTAGTCTTCATGAAATACATACTTACAAAACATTCTTTTATAGTGTTCAACTAAAACATGCTCAAGGGTTGGGCAAATGCCTCAGTAGACAGACTTGCTGTCTGAGTATGAGGGCCAGCGTTCAGATTCCCAGAGCACACAGTGAACTTGCCTCAGTAAATAAAGTAGAGTGATCCCAGGAGATACCCAGTATTAACCTCAGGCTTCCCCATGATGCACATATGAATCTGCCCACACAAATGAACACAGTTACATACACTACAAACAATGCACCCTACAAAGCATTTTTGCCAACAAAAACATACATTAATCATATTCTTTAAGGAAAGTGTTTTAGAAAAGTATATTACCAAATCCACAGCCATGACCATTTCCTCTTCTCCAGTTCCTCCCCTCTCTTCCACCACTATTCCTACACAACCACAAGCTACCCAGCCACCAGTTCTTGGTCCAGTATATGAGTTTGGTACCAGGCATGAGTTTTGTCTTATAGAACTAGCCTTAAATCAAATTAGAAAATGATTGGTTACCCCCATGCCGTTGTTGCCATTATTGTATGCCAGTGAGCATAGTTTGCCAGGCCAGCCGTTATTCACAACCGGACAAGACTATTTTTCTCCTCCAGTAGCATGAATTGTACCTTCTAGCACTGTGATGACAGCCAGTAGGGATGGAACATATAGATTGGGACTGGACTGATGTCACCATAGTCTATGACACAAGCATGTGTCACCTTTAGCAACAGGGTCTCACCACCAAGTTTGGAGGGTGACCAAGAACAATAACAATATCAGAACAAGGTCTGAAGGTCTATGGGACTTCACTAACTAGCTACGTTTTAACTTGGAAGAACAATATAAAGCAGAACCAGAATATATAAATATATAATATATAAATATATAAACAGAAAAACCTTACAAATGTAATGAACTGTTTCAATTTATTTTGTAAGAAAATCAAAATGCCTATATTTTTCAGTTTAATTTATACTTATTCTTACCAAGGTAATTTTATCTTCTAGAAGAAAGGAATTACACACAATCACTACTCATACAGCACAAGCATATTAGCTGATATAAATTCAACTCACAAGTATTCATGACATGCTAAAAATAATGGAAATATTTTGACTACTCTTTTATAACTCCCAGTTTTCTTAGTGAAGCTTTTTAAAATATAGGATACATTTTCAAATTCAAAACATTTTTCAAAATAGCCATACATTTTAATAATTCAAGACATACTATTAAAGTCAAACAGTTCTCTTTCCATACTGAAGGTAAATCAGGTGTGTGCAGTTTTAAATGAATGCCTGCCAGAACGATTCAGTCTAAATATGTGTGAAAATGGAGTAAGGAAAGCCACCGCGGTGCTAAGTTAAAAAAAGAGAGAAAGAAAGAAAAGCAAAACCACATTTCAAGGGACATGAAAAGCTACGTTCCTTATTTCCTCTTAACTTTAAAAGCTCGAGCTAGAATTTTATTAATTGAAATGGAAAGTCTGGTGACTAGTAAGAAAACCTAAAATTTATATGTCAGTGGCATAAAAATAAGGGCTAGCCAACACGGGGACCTGGTCAAAATCTCATGTGGGGTGCAGCAATCAGCGCTGCACCTGCATACATGCTCTGTATAACCTATAGCCTTTGCTCCAAGGTGGTCCTACAGGCTCCCCGATTCACTACGTCGAAAGGAAACTCCTGTTTCCACTCTCAACACTCAAACCCCACTCTCTCTGTGATCGTGGGAACCACTGACTAGTCCAGGAATCCAGGAAGAGAGTGGAGCATTGCTCCTGAGAGCCCCTCCTGCCCTATGCTCAGATGTTCTGCTACACATCTTAAAGGTCTCTCTCCTCTCTCTCTCTCTCCCTCATCACCTCCTTCTCTCCTTTTTCTCTTCTTCCTCCTCCATCCATAAAAATCTTAAACCCTGCTTCACCCATTGAAAACCTGAGCCAATACCCACATCTCCGATCTGGTCCTCACTACCTCTAAGAAGTCTTCTCTAACCAACACACCTAGGCTTGACTATTACACAAGATTCCACAACTGCCTCTTCACTGGCTTTTATTTCTTGCCAGGTAAGTTGTGTGTAGAAACGGGTCATTATCTAGCTTACTCAGAGGCATTCCCAGTCTTAGTGTCTGCCATGCAATAAAAAGTAGTTAAATACATCAGAGAGAGTTAAAAGAATATTTAAAACGCAGCAGCATTAACAATAACAATAAAGGCCTTATTTTACCAACCGTCATGTTCAGACTACTTCATTGCGCTTTTACTCATCTTCCTTAAAGGGGAGTAGGCAGTTTGGGCCGCTTACTTACAGGATAATTAAGGGCATCTGCCAGTGACGTCATCCCTATACTTAAGTCAAGAGGGCTGACAATCTAAGGGAGTGGTGAGTGGCACTAATACAGAGAGATTCCTGTGCTATCAGTCTGCCAAGAAAACCACGAAGTTTACTTAATTATATAGTTTAAATAGCAATTTACACAAGAATAAAACAAGGGCTGATTCATATAAACTTCTGCTTATCCAGTGAGATAACTTTTTAACATTTTGGTTAAATTATAATAAAATTTTAACCTAGTTAAATTTTAAAATTCAATTTGAAAATATTTGGAAACATACTTTAACTACCCCACACAACAGTAAACAAAAAGTAAAACTATAACACCATGATGATTTCATATAATTAATTTTTAATATAGAAAAGTCTCAACTTACAATAGCAATATGCCTGTCATATTTTATAAACTTTTAAGTGATTGTTTTTTGTAATTTACCATTTTGCATTAACATTGGAGAATAACCATTTCTCTTATCAGAGCTCTCAGGATTGAAGGTATCGAGAAGCTGAGGCATGACCCTGAGAGACCAGAGGATCCATTGGTGTCGGCACAGCCTTGGCTGCATTGGAGACCCAGTATACTGGAGGTGCCAGAACGGATGGACTTCTAGGGACAACAGCAGGTGTGGAACGGAGCTGTCCTGAGCCTACAAGGTAAGCATGTGTGCTGTGGATGGCAGAGCCAGGGAAGCGGAGCTGCCGCAGCCCTTTGGAGTCAAGCTCATAAGTGAACCCCAGATGTTAGGCACTGAGGTACCAGATTTTGGAATTACATTGCTAGACTTTCGTTTTACTTAACTGTGATTATTTCTATGCCCTAGTTTTTCCCTCTTAGAGTAATAAAGCACTTAATTGACTATGGATATACCAAGAGCCCAAACTTGAGAGACTTTGTAATTTTAAAGAGAAACTGAACTTTTGAGTGATAGAATTTTTTAAAGACTGGGACTTTTAGGGCTGTACTTTAAAAATATGATCTTAGGGACAAATATGAGAGGAAAGGTTACGGTTTAAAGTGGTGTGTCAAAGTTGACAAGAGATGAATGTCACAGCTCCAGCTGTCAACCTGACAGGATGGAGGTCACAGCCTC
>LOEQ01005087.1:76099-87230 GCA_001685075.1 Bramus lutescens
GCAAAATTCAAGATGTCATTGTTTTTTACCGCTGAGTAGTACTCTGATGCATATCTATCCCACACTTTCTTTATCCATTCTTCTATTGAAGGGCATCTGGGTTGTTTCCAGGTTCTGGCTATTACAAACAATGCTGCTATGAACATAGTTAAACAAATGGTTTTGTAGTATGATAGGGCATCACTTGGGTATATTCCCAAGAGTGGTATTGCTGGATCCTCGGGTTCTCTTTGATCCAAGAGGCCCACACAGAGGGACCTTAGTGCTCATCTTTACATATAGTCCTTTCCAAACTAGGAATTCAGGCTGAGAAGATAGCTTGGTGGGTAAAGAGCTTGCTGCTCAAATGGATTTGAATTCTTGGAAGCCACATAAGAGCCCGGCTAGGTAACATATGTCTGTAATCATTCTATGGCAAGATGGGAGGCAGACACGGGGATTCCTGGAAGTTCGTGAATTGGCTCTTCTGCTATATGCAGTGAGCATGAGTGAGAGACTGTCTCAAACAGGGTGGACAGCAGGGACCAGCATTGTCCTTCGACCTCCACAGTACACTATGGCACATGTGTGCGACACACACACACACACACACACACACACAAAGTTAATAAGACTCTCAAATTACTGACACTGAAGTGTGCAAATCTATACTATAAACAAAGATTATCTCTGTAATTAGGCTTGATCTAAAATAGACATTACCCTGAATTTGGGTTTAGAATAGCTACGAGTCATTTGATATACACGGAACAAACCCCCAAATTAACAGTATCTGAATCAAGTAAGTGCTCATTTGTGTGTCTGAACAAGACCAACAGAGCCAGTGTCCTCACAGTTGTCATTGTCAACCTATGTGCTTTGCTTTCCTCTCTAGTTAGGCGCTGCATTTCCCTCCAGGAGAGGAAATAGGGATGAATGGTGTGGGAATGGTCTGAGGGTAAGCCACGTCTCTCCCTTCGGTCAGGAAGCAAGACATTATCTACGAGACCATAGCAGATACTTGTTTATGGAGAATATACTGGTAACAGGTTTGAGAAAGATAGGTCTTTTTTTTTCTGGCTTCCAAGACAAAAAAGCGAGAGAAGTAGATGTGTAAATAGGCCAACAGTGCCACTGGAGAGGACATTCCTTTTTTTTCCCTGAACATTTCTTGTGTCTGTGCGATAGTAAAAAAATCATCTCCACTCGGTAGTAAAGTTCAGCCCACATGAATTCCTGCTACTAACAAGCTGATATTTCTTTCTTGTTCTTGCTTTCATAATCTCCACAGCTTCACTGATGTATAACTGTGATATTTTCTTCTAACAGGGTTCCACTTCTAAAGTAAAGAACAATATACTCAACATTTTCATTCATAGATGTCCATCTATGCTAGCTAGTTTTGTGTCACCTTGATACAAACTATAGTCTGAGAGGAGGGAACCTTGATTAAGAAACTTCTTTCATAACACCAGGCTGTTAGCAAACCTATAGACCATTTTCTTAATTAGGGATCGATGGGTGGCGCCACCTCTAGGCTGGTGGTTGGGTTCTATAACAAAGCAGGCCAAGCAAGCCAGTACGCAACACTCCGCATCAGCTCCTGCGTCCAAGTTCTTGTCCCATTTGAATTCTTGCCCAGATTTCCTTTGATGGCAAGCAGTGATGTGGCAGTGTATAAACCAAATAAGCCAGCTTGCTTTTAGTCATGGTGTTTCATCACAGCAATAGCAACCCTTACTAAGACAACATTCCTGCCTGTTTTATTTACTTTCCCATTTTCTCCCATAGGAAGGCTGACACCTGCAGCCCCAGACTTAGAACCTTCTCGTACCATGCCAATTAAAACCCACAATGTCTGCAGAGTAATTGCATCTTATTTCTATCTCTTCATCCCCTCTGTAATCCCTTCAACTTTATAATTCACTATAGTGGTTTGAATATCTTATTTTATCCCATTGAGATATTAATGGACACATTGTAAATTGATTCTGTGGGTTAGCTTGAGTTCTTCTGTCCTGTAACATCCTGAGAAATACTTGATTATTCGCTGGGGCAAAGGAGATGAGAGATATAGAATAGTCAGTGGTCAATGCCCAACCTTATTGCAAAGCTAGCTAAGGCCAGCCGAATGACAGAAACATAACAGACGTTTGCTGCGGAAGCACTGACTTGTGCTTTAACATGCAACATGTTGGAGAGACACTAATTACAACAGTCAGACTTTGAATTCATGAGCTCACCCCTGAATCAGTTACAAGGGCTACTACTTAATTGTCTGGACTCAGAAATGGGGTAAAATTTGCTCTCTTAATGTAGGAAAAGAATTTCCCCAGAGGAAAGTGGAAGTTGGTTACCAGAGGAAGGGAGTTGGTTTAAACATAAGTTGCGGGCTGTGGAGATGACTCAGTTGGTAACAATGTGTGGCAACACACATGCACACGCATGTGCACACATGCACGTACACATGCACACACACACACACACCAAACAACAAGACAAAACAAAACAAAACCAAAAAAACTAAGTGGTAAAGAAATCATAAAGCATTGGAATTCTCTACATTGCTCAGTTTCAAACAGATTGTCTCTATTATGTTTCTAATTTGCATTTACTTTTGTTCTTATTTAATACCTTAGAGTTTGCTCTTGTACCATTGGGATTAGGCTTCACCACGTTTAATACAAGATGCCAAATAACATTTGGCCCAGAAAGATAGGGTTTTAATTTTTTTCCTTCATTGTCTAGATGTAAGGGGTCTGGTCCATCAAGTTCTCAGACATGAATGGTGCCTCTAATTTTCTCTCTCAGATGTGGGGCTCATTTTGTGTGCACTGCAAATACCAATGAGTATGAGATGAGGGAGAGAACATAAAGAATAGATAGCAGAAGTTTTAGACTGTAACCTGGAAGCCCCCCAGTCGATTTTCTGCAGTGAAGGTGAGACTCAAGAATCATGTCTTTCTTCCAGCTGAAAAATCATGGCTTCTAGCAGAGGACAATCATGTAGGCTGCTTCAGTGGTCCATAAAGATCTTGGCTGAATGTGGGGGTGAACGCATTGTGCGTTACATATTAAAATTAGCTAATAAAGACTGAAGATCTGATCTCCAGTCTTAAACCCAGTACCAGGCTAAAGAATGTGTTTGAGGTTAAAATATGTATTTAAACTTCTTTCCTTTTTTTAATAAACAGGAAATCAATAACTGTTTTAGGATTCTTTTTTATTTCCACTCAGATTGAATTGTGGTGGACTTATTTAGTTTTGTTCATCCATTTTCTAAGTGCCTAACCCTTTTCAAGTGCTGCTCAATTGGAATCCTTAATGCTAAAGAAAATATCACTCTTAAAATTATGAATTTTCGTAATCTTCGGCAAGCACCCCTTTGAAAGATTGGGTTACAAATATTTGCATTCAAGGGATTTGGTGTCCAATGCTGAAATTATGGGTAAACTGTGTGCGGATCCTCTGTCCCATTAAGAGCACATCAAGCACTTTTCTAGCCTGCGGATAAAATCTGTGTGGCACTTCTGGAAAAAGACTGGGAGATAACTACCAAGATATTGATTTTTTTTCTCCCACAGTAGACCAAATGCAGCCATTAGTAATGTACACAGTTCTCACTGTTAAAATCAAGGCAATAAAAGGAAAGTTTGAGTTTGATGTCTGAAGTAAGAGAAGTCCTGCTTTGTAGCACTGTACCAGAGGTTGGCTTTGGTTGCCCATGACAGAAATATCAAACATCTGGCTGAGGAGTACGTAAGCCAGAAATTCAAATTCAGACATAAAACAGTCTCCATTGCTGGTATGTGCCTTGAGTTACATATAAAATTTAAGGTTTCATTGTGAATCAGAAAAGTTTGTGGCGGAGAGATGATACCTTTGAGAAAAAGTGAGAAAGGATACTATATTGTTTTATTTTATTATAAATCCTTTTCCCTCCACCCTCTCTTCCTCCCCACCCTCTTTGTATAAGTACACTAGTATCATGGTGTGCGTGTGGGGGTCAGAGGGAAACAAACACTCAGGAGTTGGTTCTTTCCTTCCACCATGGGATCTGGGGATTTAACCCAGACCATCACACTTGCATGTTAGATGAGCATGTGGGATTATGCCTAGAACTGCAAGGGAAGTAGACTAGGTCAACTCTCATGATAGCTTGAGTTTAAATAGTGAATACATACACACTCTGGATGAGGCTGACACTGTGGACACATGTCATTTACTATAAGGCTTTCTTTTGTAGTTACAGTATCAGTCTTAATTAAAAGCTTGTCTAGGAAAATAGTTTATCTAGAAAACTCAAGGAAAAGCAGTGACAAGTTTCAGTTATTTAGCTCTGTTAGTCCAGTTGTTGCTGAGAATCTTTCAGTTCAATCCCCAGGAGCAACGTGTACTGGGCATGGTGGCACTTGTCTATAGCCTAGCACTTGGGAAGTCAAGATAGGATCAAGAGTTTAGGATCATCCTTACAGGTAGTTCAAGGCAAGCCTGCAATTACAAAACCAGTAATACTGAGCAAATACTCACTTCTGACAGAGTGGAAGATGGGTAAACGCAATTTAAAGTTCATCTCAAGCACATTTATGCCCAACTGTCCCTCTTTTCCTCCCGTTGTTGCTTAAGAATGATGAAATCTACTTCTGATCACCAAGTTCTCTCCCAGCATGTGGCAGCTGCTTTGGGTTTGCTGTGTGTATGATCACTGGGTGGAGTTAATTAGGCATAGAAGAGACAGCAGAGTTTTCATTTAAACACATGCAAACTTATTTTAGTAACTGTTCTTGTATGTATTTATGAGGAAAACAAAATAGAAGATTGCTTTCATAAACAAGGAAATATTAATAAAGCCAACTGCTCTGCCTGGACCAGATGGTATTTTAGATATTTTTTAGGACCTTTCTTCTAAAGTGGTCACAATGCTTATGCACATGGCAGTCCCACTGTTACTCAGGGTCATATGTCATCTACAGTTCATATTTGTGACACTGAAGAATGACTTCCAGTGACAGCTCCATGGTGACAGAAATGAACATGACCTCAAGTGCAGTGACTGTGCCATCAATCATGAAAGGCATATTTATGTGCTACCTTTCTGTTAAGTGCTCTATGCTCTGTACTGAGTCACTGCAGTGCCCACTAGGACAGCTTCTAGAAATCCAGGTTCACTAGACTTCCACTGGGATCATTAGAAGGATGTAGTGCAATAGGGAGATGAAGGGGGTAAATTCCTTGCTTTTAAGTATGAGCACCAAGTTCCATGTGCAGAACACTCTCACAAAAATAAGATAAATATTTAAAAAATATTAAGGTGGATGGTTTCTAAGATTGGTTTCTGATATCCATATGCACAAAAAAATGGGCAACACACACACACTACAAAAGAACAAAACAGAAGAATGTAGGGCAGGAAATGTCTAGAGGGCTGCATTGTGCGTGCCTCTCCACTTAATTTTTTTGCAGCTATCTTCACACCAACCAGGAGGCGACCTATGGTTGCCAGATGTATAGTTCAGGCACAAGGGGAAATGAGACATGTATACATGGTCCACAGTGGCTTAAAGGCTCCCGCATCCATCTCTTGTAACAATACTTGAGGCTTCGTTTTCAGAGTCTCAGTACTGAGCCTGACTGTACTCTGGAATCTTACTCAGAAGTCCCCAAACTATGGTTTCCTACCAGCTTCTATTAGCTTATAGCTTTTCTCCTGCCAGATGTAATTTGTTGTTGTTTATTTTAATCATAAGAAGTACTGCCATTGCCACCCCCCCATCCTAACATTCTGACGTTTCTAGGAAACAATGCTAGAAAAGTAAGGCCGAGTTTGTTCGTAAAACCAAATGGTTTGGTTTGTCTGTGCTTTACCTGCAGGTGTCTAGCTTCTGTTATAGTTTTAAGGCTGCTCCTGAGGCTCAGCAGAACTCTGGTCCTTGTTAAAAAATGGAGTGGGTGACATTTAATTTTATAGTTAGTAAGAACATTTTCCAAATCACTTTATCTTATAACCAGAATCCTCTTACACTGTATTTTGGGTTTACCACGACAGTTAGAGAAAGGATGAATTCTTTGCACTTGCACACTGGCATAGATCAAACGTGGCAGAGAATACAATGTCACTGTAACAGTTCCCACTGAATTAAAGCACTGTCTACAGTGAGACAGCTTCCCTGCACCATCCCATCCTGACGTCATCTCAATCTGAAAGGGTGCAGATGAAGCTGGGTCTCTTTAGGCTCACAGAACTCCCTCAGTTTAGTTTTTCTTCTTTAAAGGAGGAAAGATTTGTTTGGTTTCTCATTCCAAAGGCTATGTATGGTCTGTCATGATGGATGGGAGCAGATATGGTGGCAGACGTATGTGGTCACATCGCACACGCAGCCAGGAAGCAGAAAGGGGTGACCGCTTGTGCATAGATTGTATTCTCCTTTTTTTTTTGTTAGCATATGCTGTATATGAGTTTCCTATGAACTTTACATACATTTACATAATGCATTTCCGTCATATTCTTCTCTGCCCCATTACTCCCTTTTGGACTCTTCTCAGTCCCACCTAGTCCCCTTCTCTATTTAAGGAGCCCCACTTGTGTTTACGTTGTGTGTGTGTGTGTGTGTGTGTGGTTTATTGGTGTGTTTTCAGGGGGTGTAGCATGGTGTGTATTGTGATATGTGTGTTGCCCCCCAGTGAGTTTCATTATGGTTCTGTATAGGATTGTGGGTAGAAGTGTGTTGTGGGTGCATGTTGCCCTCACTTCTAACTCCACCACTGAAGAGAATGTCTCTCCCTCCCCTAGCATTCACAAGTCTTAGAAAGAGATGTGGCTTTTGGGTTTTGCTTTGTCTTTTGTTTGAGGCTAGATCTCACACTGCAAAGCAGACTTGTTTGGAGCACTTTACAGCCCCGGCGTAGTGGACTTGGGACCAACCTTGTTCCTTAGCTTCCACAGTGCTGGGATTACAGGAGTGAGCTACCACATCTGGCTACAGCAGTGTTTTTCATCCTGTGTCTCATGTCACATATTTACATTACAACTCGTAACAGTAGCAAAATCACAGCTATGAAGCAGCAACGAAAATAATTTTCTGCTTGGGGGTCACCACAACATGAGGAACTGTATTAGAGGGTCACAGAATTAGGAAGCTTGAGAACCATTGAGCTACAATGTGGCTTAATAATTGAACTTTAAAAAGTGTACATGTCTCTCAGCTGACGTGACATTTAGGACAAATATGTACTCCCTAAACTGGCTATATTGCCTGCTCTTTGAGTTATATTTACAAGTAATGATATAATAGAATATACAGATTCTAAGCACACAATATAACAAATTAATACACCATTATCATTAATAAGCATAACTCATGCTATTGCTATCTTTGGTGTCTCCCGAGGAGGGTTTCCAGTCCGCAGCTCTTTTGGAAAGGAGTAGAAATGGAATATGTTAGGAGAAAGAACACTGTAGGTTTGCTCTCAAAGGAGATATTAGGGCCTTGACCCCTTCCTTACTTTCACTTCTTAACTGAAATAAAGTGAGCGGCTTCCCTTGCTGTGTGAAAACCACTCATGTATTTGCCTCATCCCTGATCCAAAGCCATAGGGTCAACTAACTGTAGGAAACAACAGCTGTGCCTGTGAGACAAACAATTCTTTCATGGTGATTGATTCAGCTTTCTGTTACAGTAGCAGAACTCTTATCTATCTCCTATCTTTGTCTCAGCTTAATAGTTTGTGGTCCATGAATGCCACTGTAGACATAACTATATAGTTGTGTGCTTAAACTAGCATCTGGTTATCTGCTACATGTTTAGGGCAGTGGTGTAGTTTCTAGTTTAAGCTGTTGTGACTCTAACTAATATGAACATTGTGTGTGTATTGTGTGTGTGTGTACACACATGTGAGCATGTACATGTGTTTAAGTGCAGGCATTTATGTGCTATGCCATGTATGGAGTTTGGAAGACAACTCTTGAGATTCACTCTTCTGCTACCTTGTGGGATCTGGACAAAGAACTAGGGTGATCAGGCCCACGATGCCCAAGGGCCTCTATAAACCATCTTACCCCCAGTCTATTTGTTGAGGTG
Organism: Bramus lutescens; assembly: GCA_001685075.1. NCBI lineage: Eukaryota > Metazoa > Chordata > Mammalia > Rodentia > Cricetidae > Bramus > Bramus lutescens. The sequence goes on from LOEQ01005087.1 coordinate 84,157, forward strand.
AAGCTTCTCACAGCCTGCAGTTTCCTGGGTGAGCCCCAAGGCATCTCCACACCTTAGCCTTCCAAGCCAAGCCCCTTCCTGAGCTTTTTTTGTTTGTTTGTTAGTTTCTCAGTGAGGGTTCTGGGGGATCAAGATCATCAGGTTCCTGTGTTCACAAGGTCAGTACTTTCACCTACAGAAGCATCTCCTCAGCCCCTTTAAACATTTTTGTATAATTTGGGGAGGGGGCATTTATTCAGCTCTCTTTTGTAAATACCAATTTTGGAATTGCTGGGTCATAGACTGGATGTATGTTTGACAGCACATAACAACAGCCTACCGGAGCACTGCTTGCATGTTTTACACCTAAGAATTAATCTAGGAGATATATGTTTCCTCTATATTCTTTTCAGTGCTGTGCTGTCAGCCGTACCTTTTTACTATATGTAAAACTTTGAGAAGACAGAAATATTAAAATATCTCTGACACATTAAGGTAGGAAACATTTCTTGAATAAGATATTAAAATTGCTTTTTTATGGACTATAACTGAATCAACCAGTTAAAAGTTTCTACTCACTTCAAGGCACAGTCACTAAGAAAAACACAGTCTGCAGATGTCTTTTGGTGACAGATCATTTGTCTAGCACGAACAATGTGCTTGATTCCATCCCTAGCCCCATAAAAGAGCAACAAAGCAAAAGAAAACAAACCATGTGGAGTGCTCATACTTTATAATACAAAAAAGTGATAAAGCATTTGTACTCATAGTTTGTAAACTGCTTTTTTTCCCTCGGTACTAAAAAAATTGGTCAAATACTTCGTCATTTAACAAGGGATTATACACAGGTGTTTAAAAAGTACATATAGAATTGTTCAGGATCATCAGTTATCTCAAATGAAAACCTAAAGTATTTCAATGAAGCATGTATGACAATGTTTTAAAGTTATTTCCATTTCCACATTGGTCGCATATTGGTGTATGGGAAGCCATTTGGTCTGCAGAAAGAGTGTGCCGTATTTTGCTGTACACCAAATTGCTGACTGTCAAGTCTAGTAATTTGCTGGACATTAGGAAGCATTTGTTTCCAGGTTCACATCCCAACATAATACTTCATTGTTTATAGGTGCTTTGCTGAGTTTCAGACATATCTTAGCAAATTGTCTCTGGGTTTGGGGGTGACATGTCCTGCATTATAAATTATAGCAATTAGGTGCCTTGTTAGTGTTTTTGTATAGTACTACTTAAGAACAGAACACAGTTCTTAAGAGGGTTGATGACTGACCAGGCATGCAGAGCACAGGCTGAGCAAGAAGATTATAAATCTTTGGGTCTGCCCAGTTACAGAATGGATTCAAGGCTAGCTTTAAGAATTTAATGAGTACTCTCAGAATAGAAAGTTCAAAAAGGATATAACTTCTTTGTAGGATGCCTGCCTGGCATGGACAAAACCCTAAGTTCAATCTCCAATGCATGCGTGTGTACACATGTGCACATACACATGTTCATGCATGCATACACAAACACACACACACACACACACACACACACACACACACACCGCAGGTATGTGCACACACAGAAGGCTGATGATTCTTGGTTGACTAATTGAATACCACATCTAAATGATGCAATTGCTTAATTTGTGCTTTTCTTTTATTTAGGAGTTAAAGTATTTCTTTGTTGTTGGTTCTTTTTTATTCTATCTCCACCCATGTTGGGATAGCAAATTGTTGGTGGTGGTTTTACTCTTTTTATACTCTTTTGGGGGTCCACCACCCAGCTCCTAAAATAGATCATACACCTGAAGGCTTATTATTACTTATGAATACCCCACTTTAGCTTGGCTTATTTCTAGCCAGTTTTTCTTAAATTAACCCGACTGACTTTTTCCTTTGGATGTTTTCCTTTTCTTCTGTATAATCTTACTTTCACTCATATTTCATGGCTGGCTCGGTGGCTGGCCCCTGACATTCTCCTCTCCTTGCTTGTTCCTTTTCCTTTTCCCCAGAATTCTCCTCTTATTTATTCTCTCTGCCTGCCAGCCTGGCCTATCGTTTCTCCTGCTCTAAAAACAGTAACAATAACAATTGATGGGCATGGTCCACCGGTAAGTTAGAATTAACCAGACCAGCTCAATATAACAGATTTAGTTTAATAATTGGAAACCGGTAAACTCACATGACCAGGGCCATTCCGCGCTTTGTTAGACCATCAGGTATTTTAGACAGGCAAGGAATCACAGCTTCACAGAGTTAAACAAATGCAACACATTGTTAAACAAAAGTTGGAGTGTAAGCAAATGTACCACAGCTTAAAATAATATTCTACAACCTTTTTAAAGACAAATCTGGTGATCATTTTATAAGTTTTGTAATTGTTCACCTAGTGATTTGTTTTTTGATGTGACACAGGTAAAAAGTTGAACCTGCTTCTCGTCAGACTCCTTTCTTTCCTCTGTGTTGTTCTCCTCTAGCTTCCTCAGTTCCCGTGGTATAGGACCCAATTCAAACAGGCTAGCTGATGGCTCTCAGGAGGCTTCCTGCTCTTAACTACAACTAAAATTAAGTTCACCAATGCTATCACCAAGAACCCTTCAATGGGATGGCCTTGTATCCCAACAATTCTAGAGGCTTGTCTATCGAGGTCCTTCACAAAGTGATGGATCTCAAGTACATGAAATTTCTCATATTAAAAATTCAAAGGATTAGGTCAACTGTCAGAGACCCCCAAGATTCTGAAAGTAGTTGAGAATGCTTGACTCAAGATTGTTTACATTTGGGGCAATATCAGTTTTTGTTATGGGAGCTGCCTGTGTATTGGGGAAATGCTTAGAGGTTTTATTATAGACCCTACTGGTGTAAGAGGTCATTCTGTCATGTGCAGCTTTCATTGGTTAATTAATAAAGAAATTGCCCTGAACTGTTGATAGGGTAGAACTTAGGTAGGTGGGAAAGATGGAACTGAGTTCTGGGAGGAAGAAAGCAGAGTCAGAGAGACACCATGGATCCGCCAGAGACATGCTGGGAATTTTACCCGGTAAGCCACTGCCACGTGGTGATACACAGATTAATAGAAATGGGTTAAATTAAGAT
>LOEQ01005087.1:100778-121425 GCA_001685075.1 Bramus lutescens
CATTTAGGTTGTTTCCAGGTTCTGGCTATGACAAACAATGCTGCTATGAACTTAATTGAGCACATGACCTTGTGACACGATTGAGCATTCTTTGGATATATACCCAAAAGTGGTATTGCTGAGGCTTGAAAGGTTGTTTTCTAATTTTCTGAGAAATTGCCATACTGATATTCAAAGCGGCTGTACCAATTTGCACTGCTTTCAAAATACTCCTTGCCGAAGAATGAAATCGTCTGCAGTATCTTACTTATTTACAGTTAATATTGGACTTCCAGCTTCAGACTTGATTAACCTGTCTGTTCTCAATAGAATTCCCTAGAGGAACTTTTCAAACCTTTCAGTCACTTTCCATTTTATTGAGAGCAATAGCTCAAGTCTTGAAAATGACTCGATCTTTTTTCAATTCTTTCTGTGCATCACCTACCATAGTTACAGAGCTAAACCTCATTAGATTTTGTTGCTACTGGGGCATTACTGGGAGGCTCTTCCCTTTGTTTTTTTTGTGGTTGCATAAGTCTCTACACAGTACATTCTTCCTTTGAAACGGGCATGTCTTAGTCCTTTGGCTCTTATTTATCCAAATTTCATCTCTTCAATGAGGCCCTCTGTAGAACCCACATGGTAGAAGGAGAGAACCTATATCAGCAAATTGTCCTCCTGTTAGCCCACTAGCAATGTGATGTGAACCACATATACCACCAAAGACATCCTACACACACCACTGAAGCCATTCCCTTTTCTTAAAGGAAATAAAAAGAGTGAGAATTAATAGGGGGAAGTCTCTTGGAATTGATCCAAGGCTTTATGCGTGCTACACAGTCACTCTACCGTGGGGCTATATTCTTCGTGTTAAAATTAATTATGAGACATGTTTTATTTAGCTCAAATATAAAACATATTGTCTTTTAATAGATAATCCAATTTATGAGATTAATGGGCTATTCTATGAGTGTGTTCCTTGTACTTCAAAATCTGCTCTATATTTCATTCTATAGCACATCTCAGTTCAAACTAGTCATATTTTAGTGTTCAGCTTTACGAGAAAAATGACCTTGTGTTAAGCTTTATCCACAACAAGGTACTGGGAAGGACAAGAGAAGAGAATTGTAGTTTAGATCAGTGAATTTAAGGTTCCTGGAATCATTGTTTTAGGCCAGAGGGGGGAATGTGGCCTGATCTGCTTATCTCATAGTTACCAGGAAACAGAGAGGAACAGGAAGTGCCAGAATCACAGCATACACCCTCACACACAACCCCAGTGATCCATCTTCTCCAATTAGTTCTCCCCAACATCCCATAATTCTGTCTCCTAATAGTTAACTCAAAAATTTTAATCTATCACTGATCACATCAAAATGTTCCTGGTCTTATTATTTTTGGATACTCCCTTTCAGACAAAGCTAAAGGTGTGTTTACTAATCTCATAGGAATCAGATTGAATCATCATACCAATTCCCAAAGTGACAGTGTAGGATTAAACCTAGAGGCAATGGGTTACATGTCTTGATGGAGTACTTGATCTGTGTTATGCTGGGATTTACACTGCTTACTGTCAGAGGCTATGAGCCTACTTCTTTAATCTGCCTGATCCATATTTAACAATTCAATAATCTTTTGATATTATTAATAACTTAATAATATTGTTATTCTTAGTTTTTAAAAAGTAAATTATCCAGAATTAGTTTCTACTGTTTCTAACTAAGTACTCTATTGTTGTAGAAATTTATATTGGAATATTTTGTGGTGGGGAGATGTAGACTTTCAAAGAAATGAGGGACCTGGGTAGCTCATCTGGACTTCCTTATCTGGGATTTTTGATAGTTAGGATTGCTTTGCAAACATTCACTTTGTTCTTATTCTCATTATGGATGCAACATAGAGCTGCCTCTTTGATTTGAGGCTTGGCCATATGATTTTTCCAGCTTTAGCTAATGGGCAATGAGAGAAGTCAGAGCTGTGTCTTTACAATGATCATCTTCCTCCTGGACTTATATCATCACCATGAAAAAAATTACACCCTCCATACACACTGGGAGCGTGGGGTTTAAGAAGTTATGAGAGGTGTGTGAACTGATTTCAGGATGCCTTTGAGCCCTAGCTAGATGAATAAACTTCTTGCAACCTAAAATTTCAAAAATAAGAACAAGGAATTCTTTGTTGTGTAGCATTATTGTAGCACTATCTGACTATTGCTTGGAAGGTGTTTGTCTCCCAGAGGGTTTGTGTGTTGTGAGATTTGTCCTCCTTGTACGAGAAGGTGGTGGTCATTAGGAGGTAAGACCTGATGAAACTGCTGCTGTTGGAAGACACTGAGTTAGTTTTTGTTTGTATTCCTGTTATTTCCCAGAAAGGATTGTTACAAAGGAAAAATTTGGTGCCTTCTCACTTTGGCTTTCTGTCTTTCCACATGGTTGAGTTCATATGTGGATCTTCCTTGATGCCATCTGACACATAATACGGTGAAAGGGTCTGGACCAGAGTGAAGCAGATGCCAGCATGAACTAAATTAATCTCCTTTTTTAGTAAGTCACTTGATCTCTGGTATTTTAAAAAGAGTGATAGAAAGCTAGCTAACACACCAACAGAGATAAAAGTACTAAAATTTCTTGCTAATAAACAATGGATCACTGATTTCCCAAGGTACATTGAAGCAACATGGTGCACTAAAATGTTCCCTCTAGAAGGTACTATTAACTAAAGCAAGTTTTTTGAGAGTCTAATTAGCTTCTCTTAGAAGCTAGTAGTAATACTTTTGTCAAATGTATAGTCTATAATATTTGCTGATCAAGTTTCCACAAAGTTTAAAGAACTAGATTTGTAATTGTGCAATATAGATTGAATACCAGTGATTTTCTTTTCATTCTCAAAAGAAATACCAGCTTTCTTGCAGTTATTGACTTAAGAGTTAACACATATACAGACACTGATCTGTAGTTTGCCAAAATTTATTATCAGTTGAATTTTCAACATTGCCATATGTCTTATGTAAAGATGAAGCAGTGATCAAGAAGTAGATGCTGAGAATGTCAACTGTGTTGCTTAGAGAAGCTTGTATTCTCCAATGAGTATACTTAGTGGGTAGAGGATAAAGTAGCCTTTCTCCTATCTCTGATAATGCTCTTTCACCTTTACATGAAGACTCCTAAAGGTCATTTGAAGACTCAACAGATGAACTTACCTGGCTAATGGAAGTCATTTTGTTTTCTGTCCTGTTCTTTCTCTGTTCGTTTGCAGGGTTTGTCAGATCCCCAAAAGCACTGGGAGTGATTTTAAATGCAAATCAGAGAAACAAAAGAGTGAAAATCCTTTCCAATTCACAGCAGAATTGCTCCTGCATGTGAACGTTAGAGTATGTGTATTGTAAAGTTTGACCTGATAACTTTAGGTCAGGTTCATTTTATCAAGAAAGAGACAGCATACTGAGATTCTGGATTTAATGTGCCACTTTAGCCTGGGAACAGCTCTAATTGTTTGGTTGAATTGCCTAAGAAACAAAGCATTGCATTATATTAGAATCAAAGCAACTATTATTGTTCTAAAACCCAGCAGATGTTAGTAAAGACAAGCAAATTGTACTGATTTCTCTTTAGTTAAAGCTTTTAAAGTGCACACACACATGCACTCAGTCAAATGAAAATGTATAGCTTATATACATGAAGCATGTAGAAAAATCAATTGTGGCTATTTGCTGAGGGTAAAAATCAGGCATTTAACTCATGAAGTAATACAACTTGGTTACTTAAATATTAGATAATGTTAGAACAGTACACCAACAAAAGAAAAGTCCTCCCATAGCTGATTCATGTAGAGAAATGTTTAAAATGTATAGTCTGTCAAATGACCATCTGCGTAAGGAGAAAACATCTGGACACAGCAGTCTTTCCAGAGTGTGGAATGCTACAATTTATACAATGAATTTCCAGACATGGTTATTGAGAATGCCACTTTGTGGCAGAAGTCCCAGGAGCTGTTGAATCAGCCTGGTGTATCCTCAAGGAAGAACATTTTACACTGATAGACCTGCTAACTCAAAATTTTGGATATGGTTGACATTATGGGCAGAATTAGACATGGTGATGTAGAGCAGAGCCAGAGACGAGTATTTATTTCTCCGAGAGATAAAGGCTGGAGGGGTACATGGGAGATGATGATGGATTACAACCTAGCAGGGAAGGGAGATAATCCAGAAGCCGTCCATCATCACGCTGAAGTGCTTCAACCAGGATCGGAACAAAGCAGTTGTAGAAACAGGAGCATATGCCATTTCATCAGCTTTCACATTGCCCCCCTGCATTGTGCTTCATGCTCATTGGTTAATTCGTCAGATCAGCTGACCGAAGATTAAAACATTTGGTTAATAATGGCAATCGGCTCTGCACATGTTTGCACATAGCAGAAATAGGCTGCGGAACCACCATTTCCTCCCTTAGGAGTAGCCTCAAAGGATTGTTGGGGAAGGAAATTCTCCCAGTAGACAGACACTCGATTTATCTTACTGTTCACTTTGCTTTTTAGTAGAGAGCCTGAGGTAAGTATCTGTGTTGATTGATGGTCAGTCACTAATGGTATAACCAGATTGTCAGGGATCCAAAAGAAACACAATTGTAAGATTGATCACAAATTCTTTTGAGAAAGACACATATGGATGAAGCTTTGAATGGAGTTTCAGAGTGTGACTAAATACATCCTCCATAAATGACAGCAAAGACCACTGAGAGGGATCCTTTTCATTAACAGGGGAACAAGATGACTCACTCTATTCATGTTAGCTTTCTGCCTTTCCCAGTCTCCTTAGTACTTGATCAAAGTGAACATGGTAACACACATTAAAAATTGGTGTTTTTTTTTAATAAGACTTTGCTGAAATTGTTTGCAATGGTTAATACTATGGAACTTGTATGGAATCCCTTACCTATCTAGACTATTTCCCTTAAAGAGGAGGCAGCATACTTTAGGTTTTAATTTTTCTTTTTTCTATAAATTTATTTATTTATTTATTTTACTTCCCAGCCACAGTTTCCCCTCCTTCCTCTCCTCTCAGTTCTTCTCCCCACCCCTGTCATTCCCCACACCCCAATCCACTTCCCCATTTTTGTTTAGGAAAAAACTGGTCTCCCACAAATATCAACAAAACATGGCCTATCAAGTTGCAGTAAGATTAAGCACCTCTCCACGCACTGAGGTTGAATAAGGTGACCCAGTATGAGGAGTAGGGTCCCAAAAACCAGTAAAAGAGCAGAGATAATCCCTACTCTAAATGTTAGGAGTCTCACAAGAGGACCAAGTTACACAACTGTATCACATATGTAGAGTGTCTTGATCAGTCCAAGGCAGGCTCCCAGGTTAGTTGGTTCTGTGAGTTTTCTTGAGATGTCCTTGGCCCGTCTGGCCCCCACAGTTCTTTCTCCCTATTTTCTGAAGGATTCCCCAAACTCCATTTAATGTTTGGCTGTGGGTTTGCATCTGTTTCCATCAGATGCTGGATGAAGCCTCTCTGCTGATAATTTGGCTAGGTACCAGTCTAGCAACAGGAGATGGCCAGTTTAGGCTACATATTCACTATTGCAAGGAGTCTTAGCTGGATTCATCCTTGTAGATTCCTGGGAAATCCCTTAATTCACCTTTATTACCATTTTTTTCTTTCAGTATCATAATCCAAAGACTGAATATTTACTTTATTTAATATTCTACAAAACTCCTTCTGACCAAGGAAATTGAGTTTGCAGAGAAAGAAGTGAAGTGATTGACAGGTCAAAGGATATCAATCACCCAGAAAGATCTATGATTTAATAGAGTCTCATAGTACAACCTAGATAGAATATCTTATGAGTTGAAAACCATGTGGAAATGCCATTTTATCAAGGAATAATCCAATGTATCATATCTTCAAAGATGGAAAGTACAGTTTGGAAATGACAGAATGGAAGTTGGAGTAGAGCTCACTCCTCCTATCCCTAATAATCTACTTGTGCATGTTTTCTACCTATGCCTACTATTACGGGCATAGTTTGTTAGAAGACATTAGTGTTTAAGAATAATTGATTTCACTTGGCATATAGGATAGGTACCTAAAACAAAGCTTAAAACCATTTAAAGCTCCTTATGCCACTGAGTAGATAGACAAGAGCAAGTTAGTCGCTGGGTGATTAATGCTATTAAAGGTTTGACTACACATTGGATCTGGGGAGAAGTATGAGTAGAGCAAAAAGAATATTCTTGATTTCCTCCTCCTCCTGCCATGCTCAATGGCACAGTTGAACAAATGGCTAATAAAACCCTTCATAATAAGAGTAATGGGTGGTGCAGCTACAGTAACACTGAAGATTTGAGTCACTTACTGACTGTGGAGCCCTGATTGTCATCAGTGCTGACTGAAGGTGAAGGACAAATCCAGTATTCCTTAGAGGAGACAGTCCCGAATGCTTTGCTTATCTGAAGTCTGCAGGGCTTTTCAAGACCCACTCTTTCATCTTGGGTTTTACATTTCCCAGAATCCCAGGAATTATAGGAAGCATTTCCTGTCTTCTGAGCTCCCACTGAAATTAGCAAGTGTCCCAAGAACAAGAGTCATTCTTTTAGGGCCACCTCACAGCATTTCCTTCTTCTCTAGATGGATTTTGTTCCATCAGTTCCTCACAGTGCTGGCAGCTTTATGATACATTTAGATTTGTTTCTAAGTCCAACTTTTGTGTTTCTCTCATTGAGACAATTGGTCTAAAATTGTTTGTTCATAATTAGCAAACTCATAGAACTTCATGCCTTTCCTCCATGGTGCTTGTCTCAGTTTTCAATTGTAAGTGAGTTTCTGTGATTTATCCTCCCTAGGTTGGTGTCATTGAATATTATACCTGTGTACTCATTTTAGGTTCTTTGTTCGAGCCCACTTACAGATTTGGTAGATACTTAATATTTCTTGAATCAATGAATGGTTACACCTGGACATGTAAGTTGCTTATTATTAAACAAGAATAATCACCTAGCTATCACTTCCCAACAGGGTCAAGACCTGGTACTTAACTGCTTGAAGATCTCCTTTTACCCTACTTATTATCTATCATAAAAAAATAAAAATCAGAAACCAAACCCAAAACCACGATGGATTGTTTACTCTCTGGCTCAAGAGTCTGCCTTACCCCTATTTCAGAAGGGAGTGAGAACTTGAAGAAATCATTGTGAAGAGGGATAAGCACTGTCTAAAAGGAAGGGAATCGAGGAAGGTGACACTGAGACTGTGGAAGACTCTAAGCAATGCAGAACCATGCAGCACTGGGTACTGATAATGTTAAGTGCCTAGGAAAGCAGTCACGGAATGTCGGCGTCAGGTTATCAGGTAAACAAGGCTTAAATTGAGTCAATGTAGTGTGAAAACAGCCCAAGACACCCCTGAGGAGACATCAGGGCAAGCAAAACAGTGGCTAGAAACACAAAATATATTTATTAAGTATAAGACTCATAGTGATGATTTGGTTAATAACTGGACACACATGTGAAGGTAGACCCATAGAATTATTATGGGCTACAAAATTTCTTTCAACTATTGACATTGCAGTTGTCACTACATCACAACACAACACATTACTTCTGTGTCTGTGATATTGTTGATATAAGCAAACCTGTGCTGCCATAGTAAAAAAGCTTAGCACATACAGTTATGCAAGTTATATACATGTAACTTCATAATACTAAACATGGCCATGTTATCTTTTATTTACTATCATATACTTTACATTTTTATTTTAGTTTGCATTCTTTCTACTTATTAAGAGAAGTTTGCTGTAAAATTATGCTTTGTTATGCTGGCAAAGCCTCATATTTAATGTTTACCATCTCTTGATTGTATCTGGAGGCCAATCAAGTGATTGATTGTACCATTGTGTAAGCACACACACACACACAATGTGTAAGCATACACATGTTCTCACAATGTTAGAATCACCTAACAAGATAGTTTTCAGAACATACATGCATTATTAAGCAATATCCTTGAAATGTGTGTGTTTTCCTTGTTCCACTTTGCCATTTATAAATGGGGACACCAACTCAATAATTTGTTTGCTCTCTGCAAAATGATTTACTATTGTGAATACATATAGATGTAGTTTATTTTTAGAAAAGCTAATTAATGCTTTCTTGGTTGTAAATCTGTCAAAGAACCCTAATTACTCTCTTCTCACTTCTTAATTAGGCTCTGTGAAGTTCCCATAATAGTTACTAGGTGTGAATAACAGCACTATAAAAGCTACTTCAGAAACTGGCTCACAAACTCAACCTCAACGTAAAGTGTCAAATCGTAAGAGCAAATTTAAATCCAGGGTAAACAAAGCAGCTCACTTTTCTTTATAGATTATTCACCCTCCACTCCCTGAATAAAATTGAGTAGAACAACATATTTAGATACAGAATGGGCTCTGTCCTTGATGAATGCAGCTGTGCTGGTGAGTTTGAAGTGTGAACTTGACCCAACCTGGAACCAGGTGGGAAAAGAGTCTTAATGAGGGATTATCTCCATTAGATTAGCTTATGGGCATGTGCACGTGTGTGTGCGCGTGTGCAGACGTGTGTGTGCATGTGTGTGTGTGCACGCATATGCGTGTGCGCGTGTGTGTGAAGAATCTTGGAAGCCCCATGCTGAGTGCGGGCTGCAACATTTTATGTGTTGGGCATTCACCTACTTAAGTATGAAGAAGCTAGTTGAACAGAAACAGCAAGCAAGCAGAGACCCATGCTTGTTCACTCTCTGCTCTCTACTGTGGATGTGATGTTCTGATCTTCTGCCTTGGTTTTCTCACAGGGATGCACTGTAACCTAGAACTGTAAGTCACACAAAGATTTCCTCCCTATGCTGCCTTCTATCAGGATAATCATCCCAGCAGCAGAAGTGAAACTAGGGCACCAAGTAAGCAGTTCTTTTCATCATCAATCTTAATTTGCAATTGCATAATTTAAGAAGAAATTTTATACAGAACAAGCAGGTAATAATGAATTCAGCTTCTGGAAACCTGTAAGGGAAACGAAGTGGGTGTTACGCTGTGTCATGCAACAAAAGGCTAAATGAATGCTGTCCTGGGCAGGTACGAAAGCTCCACCATGTTTGCAGTATTTGATTTTCTACTTTCTTTGGAGTGTGGCAGTGCATCTTCTACAGTACACGGTGTCTTCTAAAATTCAGTCATCTGAACACAGTGTGTTTAGGAAGAAGAGAGCAATAGAAGATGAAAGAACATTCCCCAGCTAAATTAAAGTCCTTTCCAGAAAACCAGCAGTCAGTTCTTATATTTTACTATACTCCTACTCAGAGAAGAGAGCGGGAAAGTCAATGATTGAGCAAGGGTCTACAGTTGAAATTCTGTTAACAACAAAGTCTCAGTCACTGGATTTAGTCAAAGGCTTTCAAACTGACTTTAAAAATTTCCCTGCAATAAGCTAGCTGCTCATCTTCCTTCCTTTTTTCCTTCCTTCCTTCCTTCCTTCCTTCCTTCCTTCCTTCCTTCCTTCCTTCCTTCCTTCCTTCCTTCCTTCCTCTTTCTCTCCCTCCCTCTCTCTCCTTCCTTTTTTCCTTCCTTCCTTCCTTCCTTCCTTCCTTCCTTCCTTCCTTNTTCCTTCCTTCCTCCCTCCCTCCCTCCCTCCCTCCCTCCTTCCTTCCTTCCTTCTTTCATTCCTCTTTCTCTCCCTCCCTCTCTCTCCTTCCCTCTTGCCATCTTCCCCATCCTTCTTTATTTCCTGGCTAACTCACCTCTGATATTCTGCCCCCCACAACATTGTATGAAATTGGGCCATGTTTCAAGGAATTGACTGGTGGAGGAGGCAGACTAACAGACTTAAATTTGTATGCTAGTAATGAGCAGATTGCTGAGGAGCTGTGGAAAAGCAAAGATGAGCTCGGTTTTAACCAAGGTAGGGCTTCCTGGAGGAGATTCCTAGAACTTAACCTTGAGGGATGAGTTAAGAGCTGAGTGACATTCCAACCTTGGGGAACATCGCTAAGAAAGTGAAGAATGAGAGGCAAATTATAGTTGACTAGGAAATAGAAGTAGTTGGGGAAAAGTGAGAGAGAAAACAGAAGACAGATGCACAAGTCTACTGTCAGCCTCAGAAGGGTTTAGCCATGTCATGCTATGTTTTCCACCTGTCATTCAAAGACCTATGGGGAGGAGGTACCCTAGGAGGGTGGAATTGCAAACATCCATCGGGGGACATCCCTGTATCAGGTAAGGAAGGATGGAAACTCATTGTGCAGGAGAAGTGAAGATAAGAAGGATTACAGAGTTATGAGGGAGGAGTAATTCAAAAATGGAAAGATGAAGGTGTCAGGATAGAAGAGTTTTGATTTCTGTTTTAGGAAAACAGGTGGGTTATGCACCTTGATTGAAACTGTAAATGGAGCTATAGGAGGACAAAATGGCTTTGAAGTGTCTGTAATCTTCACCTGAAAACAGAAGGTATAGATAAATTTAAGGCTTGTGTTCAAGGTAAATGTCAGGTTCTTCAGAGAAACAGCCCCAGTCATCTCTTGTCTTTATTTATCTTTCGATATCTTCACCCTTCCCCTCTCCCAGTCTCAAGTGCAGGATCCTAACAAGCATACACAATGAACTAATGGGGAATGGAATTTGGTATCATGACCAGAAGAGGCATTAATTAAAGGATGGAGTGTTGCAATACTCGTTCTGACATTTAGTCTTCAGCTTCCTGACAATCAAAGTCAGTAGGAAGATCTACTGCCCTTTGCAGAAAGGAGGAAGCTTCTCAGTTACTTCGGGAAAATGAGACTTTGTCTTTAGTACAAAGATCTGAAAAGTTTTTCTTTTTCCCAGTATGATGCTCTGGTACAAGGGGACTCTGAATTATAGGCACCATTCTTGACATCCTTCATGTAGCAAGCTCTGAAATGGATTTCATATGATGGTTTTCTGTGTCATCTTTAGATAATAGTGACATGATTTTACATGTCAAATACTGTGGTTATATGAGGATCCTCCTCTGATAAAACTATAGCTGTATAGATTAATCCTAGGACCCATCAAATGTAAAAATATATTCATTTTTCCCCTTTTGAGATAAAGCCATCTTCACTGTCAGCATTTTCTCAGTTATTCACATGCCTCATTCTGGACAATTCAGATTTTTGTTTTGTTTCACTCTCTGCTGTTACAATTCTCCTAATCGCCATAGGAGTCATGATAATCAACTCATTTTTGAACTTGTTAAGTTTTTAAAAGCTTAGAATTCTTTCTTTAAAAATTGTCAGATGTTACTGAAAGTTTTACATGCTAATACAAATTGTGACTTTCTAAGATATGGAAATAATGTTCATTATTCTCGACCTTATTTGATTATGAAAGCCCCTGCTCCTGTCCCCAACACCTGTTGGGAAGTGTTGCTTAAAGTTGCTCTTTGATAACCCCTTTTAATGTAACTCTCCAAAGGGACACTGGAAGGCTAGTATAGAATTAGTAATTGTCAGTGGACCTTTGATATTGAAAGCTGTGACTTTCTTGTAGGACATCTTTGGTACCCTGCTCAGTAGATGAAATACAGTTGGGTAGATGATCTTTCTCGAATCCTTCAGACCACACAATTTTTATTTGATAGCCTTGACTATGAACTGAAAGCGTTCTCTTTTTTAGGTTAACCTTTGAGTTGTACCTGAATAAAGCAACCAGTGACAATGCTGTTGAGATAATAGAAAACGTACCCAGTTTAAGCTGCCAGTTAAAGAGAGTGCTACAGAGTAATCTTTGAGCAAGAATTACAGTGACAAGCTTTAGAATGTGGTAAGTAGTTACGCTGCTCTGGCAAAGGGCCCATTGTAGATTCCTCTCTAAGGTCCATAACCTTTGCAGCCCTGAGGTTTTCCTCCTGGTGAGTGTGCCTTAACAGTAATAAATCAAAGGAAAAGAGGCTATAAACCTGGGTGTGGGTGGGAGGGGTTAGAGGAAGAGTGACTGGGAGGGGAAAGGATATAATTCTGCTTCAATTAAATACATTAAAAAAGAATTGTAAACAGCGTGTAAAATGACAGCCCTCAAAAACACACATTGTTCTCAATAGGACACATAATGTGGGCATGTGTCTAATAGTGAAGATGTAATATGTGGACACGTGTCTAATAGTGAAAATGTAATAATGTGGACACGTATCTAATAGTGAAGATGTAATAATGTGGATACGTGTCTAATAGTGAAGATGTAGTAATGTGGACACGTGTCTAATAGTGAAGATGTAGTAATGTGGACACGTGTCTAATAGTGAAGACTTAATAATGTGGACACGTGTCTAATAGTGAAGACTTAATAATGTGGACACGTGTCTAATAGTGAAGATGTAATAATGTGGATATGTGTCTAATAGTGAAGATGTAATAATGTGGACATGTGTCTAACAGTGAAAATGTAATAATTTGGACACGTGTCTAATAGTGAAGATGTAATAATGTGGATACGTATCTAATAGTGAAGATGTAATAATGTGGACACATATCTAATAGTGAAGATATAGTAATGTGGACACGTGTCTAATAATGAAGATGTAGTAATGTGGATACGTGTCTAATAGTGAAGACTTAATAATGTGGACACGTGTCTAATAGTGAAGATGTAATAATGTGGGCACATGTCTAATAGTGAAGACTTAATAATGTGGACACGTGTCTAATAGTGAAGATGTAATAATGTGGGCACATGTCTAATAGTGAAGATGTAATAATGTGGGCACATGTCTAATAGTGAAGATGTAATATGTGAACATGTGTCTAATAGCGAAGGCACTGAACTAAAATGGTTGACTCGCAGCATCAGTGCCTCCTTACACATTTTAGAAATAGAAGTTGCTCAAGACCTAGAGATTAGATAGAGTAAAATCAGACTTTATTTTCTTTTCTCTTTATTTCAGAAACAAATATTCACAGCCATCTGTCTCTATTTTCTAGAAGAAGGACAAAAGCCATAATTTCACAAATTTTTCTTTGAAAGTCACTTCTTACTATTAGTAATATAAAAATACTATATTTTCCCTAATAATATTGAATACACAATAAATTTTCTGTAAAATAGAAGTATAACATATTAAAATATTTTCTACTTTTGTAGGCATATTATTTGGTACCAGAGAATAGAGTTATGTTTCAAGATTAGATTATGATATTATTATAAAATAAGAGAAAACCAAATACTCTTAGTTCTTGTGACTATAACCTCTGTGAACTATTCTCACTTTACTCTATGAAGAACTCATACAGCTTCTGAAACCTAATATGGCTTTCTTTTCCAAGAACATTTTCTTAACCTCTTTTTTAGCCTTTTGTTGTATAGTGGTTTTCGCAGAATTGAAAGTTTCCATCCAGGAAGGAAGCAGAAAGGCCCCTGAGACTCAGGAAGCACACCGACTTCACATGTTTTGAAGGACTGAAATTTCTAAGAGATAAGAGTGGTCTGAAGATTATTGAAGCAGATCACAGCAGCAGGAGGAGGCTCTGGCCAGTGGCCTGTGGAGAAGATTCCGGGACAGCCAGTAGTCTACAGATAATTCAGAGAGCCCCAGGGTTGCAGCATCCATGACTCATCATCCACATTGGGCAGGGCCTTTTTTGACGCAGCCTGCTTTTGAGTCACCCTTGTTCCCGTAAGTAGCCCTTTCACCCATCCTCCTGTTAGCAATCCCGGAAACTCATTGGTTTAGCAGGTTGGACTTTGGTGCAAATGTTACTTTGATTGGCTGCTGTTTTAGGTTTGGGGATGAGCAGATGTATGTAATGTCTCCCTAGGAAACATCTCACATGACACCTTCACCAACCTCGTTTGTGCCTGCCTGCTACCTTTGCACCTATGCCTGTTTTTATGTATCATTTGTTTTACTATGCCTTGGTGGATTTTTTACACTGTATAGAGTGTGGAATCAAAGAAGTTTTGATCTGTATTTTATTTCTGTATTTTGAGGGTAAGTTTGCAGGGCAATACCGATCTGCACAGAACATGCTGCTGATTTTGTTTGCTGTGACTGACACTATAGCTTTGTGTACTCTAGTTCTGTTGCTGCAGAGAGCGTGAGTGTGGCAGGGAACATACGATTACACTATTCCAGAGAACTCAGCCTCTTCGGGCTTGATGGCACTTTCTTCACATATTATTTAACCTCTGTGACTCGTCTTTATGATAAGAACAGGTGACAGGGATTGGTCAGCTGGGGCAAGGACCCCATATTTGTCAGGGTTCTCTAGAGGAGCAGAACTGATAGAATGAATCTTTCTATATAGGAAGGAGGCGTCTTGGAGTCTTGGCTGTGGTGCAGCAGTCCCGTGGTGTTTTTGCCTCCCAGTGGCAAGTCCAACAGTTCTGCAGTTGCTCACTTCATGAAGCTGGGTATCTCAGTGAACTTCAGTGTATGTCAGAATCCTGAAGAAGCAGGTTATATCAGTGAAAGAACAAACTCAACACCCTGAGAAGGGCAAGCAGGCAAAAAGCAGAAACTTTCTTCTTCCATGTTCTTTATACAGGCTGCCTGCAGAAAGTGTGGCCCAGTTTAAAGGTTGGTCATGCCACCTAAAAGATCTGGATTAAAGTAGGTCTACCCTCTTCAAATGGTTTAAGAAAAACCCCTCCCAGGTGTATCAGGAAGCTTGGGTTTTAGTTAAATCCAGATGTAGTCAACTTGACAATTAAGAAGAGATGTCTCAGACCCCAGAGCAAGATTTTTGGAATGACCTTGCTGGAGATATGGAATGATAGAAAATGGTTCTGGTTCCTGTTTTGATGTCACCCCCTAAGGAGCCTTTCTGTCTAGAGACAATAGGGATTAGGTGACTCAAACAGAGAGGGTGGACCTAGGCAATTCAAGGTTGTGCAACCAGACTTATTAAATCTTTCCTGTCCCCACATTCTTCCAAAAGTCTGTAAAAAAGTCCAGACCCATAGCTTCATGCTGCATGGTACCCTATTTCATAGGACCCCATCCTGCTCTACAGGACTCTTTCTCCTTTCTTTCTCTTTACTGTTCCATTTCTATTCCCTCTCTCCATCTCAAAATTCTTATATACGAATCTATAATAAACTTTCTATAAAACTCATCTGTGCTGTGTGCTGTCTAGTTTTATGTCAACTTGACACACGTTAAAGTCACCTGACAGGCATGGATCTCACTGAACAAAATGCCACCATAAGATTGGACTGTACACAAGCCTGAAGGGTATTTTCTTAATTAGTGATTGACAGGGGAGGGCCCAGCACATTGTGGGTGGTGCCATACATGGGCTGGTGATCCTGGGTTCTGTAAGAAATCAGGGTGAGCAAGCCACAAGGAGCAAGTCAGTAAGCAGCACCTCTCTATGGCCTCTACATCAGCTTCTGCCTCCGGGTTCCTGCCATGCTTGAGTTCCTGTACTATCTTCCTTTTATGATGACCTATAGTGCGGAAAGGTAATCTGGATAAACCCTTCCCTCCCCAATTTACTTTGGTCATGGTGTTTCATCACAATAATAGTAACTGTGACTAAGATATCACTCTTCGTGGTTCATAGAATGTGGTTTCATTCTTTAAATTCTTGAGTCAAGAACCCAGAAACCATTGGCTCCAGGCTGCTTTGATGGCCACTGAGGTTTCCAGGATCCTAGACTCCCAAGACCAGATCATCAAGTGCATAGAAAGACTCAATTCTTAAAAGACACCTCAGCATCTCAATAGGATTTAAGATAGTATTCACTTCTAAGTTTCAAGTTCCTACCCAATCTTTCTGTTACTCAAATAAAGCCATCTTTTTTTTCTTCCATTTTCTGGAAATGACATTTTTGTCTTAAGGAAAACTGAGTTGTGACAGTGTTTAGCACAACTGGGCCGCTTGTCAGCTTTCTCTAGAATGGAGTTCCTAGTGGTTGGTTTCTCTGGGCTGGTGTCTGAGCTGTTCTCATCCACTTGGGCTTCCCTCAAGAGTAACTCTGTAGGTCTACAGTCTGCTGTGTTTGTGTGACTTTCGCAGGGTCTCAAGTTCTGTCACCCTACTCTCCTGCTCCAAGATGCTTTGAAGGTGTCAATTTCCCATTTAAACTCTTCACAAAAACTCAAAATTGATCTTCATGCTAAGTATGGTTCATGGATGCTGGCTACCATTTCCTCATGTTTTGGCTCATGTTCAGTTCCTACCTCGTGGTACATTGGGTATATGCATAAAACTATTCTAAAAATTCATATATTTGCTTTCAAATAATCTAGAGTCTTTGTCAGGGTCTCTGTCATTTCTTTTTTTATTATTTAACATAATGTATGGGACAGCAAATACCTTCTCAGAAACTGAGGCCATTTTCTTAGTGAAATCTTTCCCAAATATTTTTGTTTTGTTTGTTTTTAGAATAGATGAATTCCCTATTAATTAAATCCTTACTATTTGAGCCAGGTCAAGTCATTTAGGTCTAAATGATATGAGAATGTGTTTGTGTTGTTCTGAGACTTTTTTTTTTTAAATAAAAGTAGTCTGGCTTACAAGATCAGTGCTTGCTGTGAACTCAGGAGTTTTTTTTTTTTAATTCAAAAACTGAATTCTGGATATAGCCTTTTGGTTTTGCATTCCTACTTTAATGTGTGTAATTGCTAGTAACAATAAGATTCGTCTGGTCATTGGCACTTGAATGCTGTTTAAGTTTTCTTTCTTTCGCTCTCCCTTTGTTTCCCTGCCACTTTTTGGGCCATCCACAGGCAGGTGCTTTGGAAGACCCTGCACTCACCATTGTGCTATAGTGCACCACACAGTGCAACACACGCATGTTTTCATTTTGCACATTTGAGCTCTCGCACTGTGTGATGTTGGCCCGCTTGCCACTATTTTGGTTCAATCTCTTCAGAAAAGATGTTCATGCATGTTTTTCCTCTTGCATTCTATTTCCAGCTTCTTTGCAGATAAGGCATGTATTTAAATTCATAGGGGTTGGGTGATATGGGTGGCTATAACATATGCAACTTCCAAGTCTTCTCAGTAGTCCTTCCTCCCTTAGAAATCCTCTATGCTCTATGGCTCATTTGTTTTTCAAAGGGAGAGAATTCACTAAGGGAAGGAGGTTGAGGTTCTAGGATATGACAGGGCCACTGCCTCAGCTTGTGAAGAATTGTAATTCATGCATTTCCATTTGAAAGTTAAGCTTTCTTTCAATGATGGATCTAGTCTTACTTTTAGGGTTAGTTATAGTACCTCTTTCTTTGCCATTAATATAATCATAGACTTTTTATTTTTACATTACAGATATCTCTAGTTATTCTTATCCCAGATTTAAACCTGTTCTTAGACTTGTCATTGATGGTTGTTCTGTGAAATTTTAAATTTATGCCCTGACAATGCTGAAGCATGCATGGGAAGTTCTGTTGAACTTGTCCATGCTGGGTTTCACAGTCTAAGTTGATGAGGATGACTGACCAGGTTTCTTCCTCAGGAGGGCACAAGATCTAAGTACAGATGGTTGTGAGCCACCATGTGGTTGCTGGGAATTGAACCCAGGACCTTTGGAAGAGCAGGCAGTGCTTTTAAGTGCAGAGCCATCTCTTCAGGGATTATTATGTAATAGATTAAAAATAAATGTAGGGATTGATGGTGTAGCTCAGTGGAAGAGCAAAAGCTTAGCATGTATTTGGTCTTGGGATTAATAGTCAGCAGTATAAATGTAAAGGAGTGTTAGAGGGACATAGGTAGATAAGGACAGTGAAAGCAGACTCTTTGAGAGTCTTGTTGTTCCTGGAAAGCATTGTGAGAAGTAATAGGAAGGCAAGGGAGTGTGTTTTTAAACACTACCAGTAGGAGGAAGGGGAGGACCCTGGAGCCCTGTAAAATACCTAAACCAGCCTTCCTTTAGTGTACTTCCAGTTTTAGGTCTTTCTCATCCACAAGGGACAGAGCTGTTGCTTTCCCTCTCCAAGGCTTGGTTTTCTTTCCTGACCATTCAATTGCCATTCTGTCTTTCCTAGATGTTCAGTTCCTTGTCTGTTTCAGAGAACAGGCTTAGTGAACCCCGAGATGACCACCTACATCCCCATTACACTTTCCTCAATAATCTGGGTGATAAAAGCATAGTTCTGTTATTCCAGTCTTAATTACTAGTATCTGTTAGTAGATCACACATCACACACTACAAACATCTATGTCTATATGTAGATTGGGGCTACAGAATGGATACATGTAGGTAAATAGGTTGCAACAGAGTTGTAACAAGTTTAAGAAGTGAAAATGGTGTTTATATTGAAAATAAAATAAACCAAAACTAACTACAGGGCAGAATCTGCTACTGTAGCTTTAGTCTGTTAAGGCTCACAGGTTTGAGACTGGAGCTGTAGAGTGGAACCCAGCTGCAGAGTTGGAAGCCTAAGATCTTGTCCCAGTGAAGGGATAGGAGGATGGATGGACAATAGATTCAAACTGGCAGATGGCAATTATATAGGCAACAGTAACAGGGATAACTAGCTGACCTGGAGGGCTCTGGACCCCATGGACAAAAGGAAGTTCTTTATGTTTTGGTAGATGACACATATGTTAGGTGTCAGATGACACATATGTTAGGTGTCAGATGCAGGTCCACAGGGGCCATTGCTATCACAGTGCTAGGTGTCTATCATTATATGGCATCCAAGTGAGAGAGTAACACCCTTTTCTTGGTCTAATGTATCTGATGAATTACTGGGCTTGATTTTTTTGATATGACTCATATCTGTCCATTTGTCCCTCCACTCTCAATTCACCCTGATAAACTTATAGGATCCTATTCTGCTACTCCCAGAAATAACTCATTTATTAATCTCTGCCATGGTGTCCACCTAAGTGCACAGTCATTGTCCTTCATCATAATAGAGTGGGAAGTTGCTATCACATTGGAGTCAGTTGGAGCAAGGCAGAGTATGAGAACCACTGCTTTACACAGTACAGAGTAACATAGAGCAAAGCATATCCTGTCTCTCAGCCTGATCTCAGCTGCTCAGGTGAGGGTGTTCTGGTTGAGGTTGAGTAAACCTCATGTGAATTGGTCTTATCAACTAAGATGAACAAACAAAAAGGCAGGGTAATCAAGGGTTCTGTTTGATTGTTTTTATATGAGACTCAATCTTTTCCCACCTTCAAATTTTGTCATCATCAATTCTGATGGGAACTTGGACCAGCTGTGTGCCTGGAAATGGAGCAGTGCGCATGTCTCTCAGAGATAATGAGTGGCTCCACCATACTGGACTGGGTGGCACAGCAGGAAATGTCGTATTTCCCCTAGCAATTGTGCAGCTCAAGTTCATACAATGGGCTTAGCATTTTAAGAAGCCTTCCTGGTCAGAAAAGGCTTACAAATACACAATAAAAGCAGATTCAGACAAATACACACCTCTAAATGGGTCACATTGTTGGATAAATATATGTAGGCTTGGGAGAAAGAAGAAAAAAATTATGGAGAGTTGGAAAATAAGTAACAGTCATAGATTAAAAAAAGTAAAAAAAAAGCCACATAAAGATGGAATATACACAGAGAGTCTGGATTATGTATACTATTGTATTTTCTTTGAATTTTTTGTCTGCAGAGAGACATTTGATTCTGAGGACTGGTAAGCTAAGCCAACATATATATTTTAAAGGCATCTTGAAATCAAAATATGGGTTTAAGGATATTTTGCTTTGGAAAAGAGGTTCTTCTTTTGTTTCCACAGAGGATGAGAAACTGTGGATTGCTTCCAGACTAATATGGTTTGATGGACCAAGATCCCTTGAAAGGTCACCTTGAACACCACTCAAAAATTACTTTGCCCAATAATCAGCAGGAAGCAGTTTGGAGAAAACGATGTCCATATTCCCAAATATTGTTTATAAGTGTTTATTTATATTTAAAGGGGGATATGCTATAGAGATGGATACTTTGCATTGGTATGGATCTTGGTTTATTGATACAAACTTAAGGTCAATGTTGTCATATGTATATTTCTGCTCTTGATTAGGGTATTGTGTTTGTACAGCTCATTTAAAAATTCAATGTATATTTAAGAAATATAAGTTAATAAATAGTCATAATAGTCAAGTTTGTAGTCATGTTAGTTAGGTTTTCTAGATATATAGTGATGTATTTCAGTTATATAGGTATTCTTCAAATATTTCAGAGACCTTAAAATATGGCATTTAAAATGTTTTAATAACTTTTGACTTTTCATGACAATGAGACACATCTGCTCCTGGCAGTACCAATCTACTTCAAGAAGATGGGCATCAAAGAGGCTCTTTATGGAATTTGTTAGCCATCTGGGCAAGAAACTGCTCTTGCTTGGAATGCTTGATGAACTGGACATGAAGGACCCACATAGAAATGACTTCTGCACTTGCCTCAAGGTGAGACGGTCTATTGGGATTCCTACTTCATGAAAGAATGAAAAGAGTCTGCTAGACATTCTGCAGGATACAGAGAAAGTGACTGACTAACTGCCAATATAGGCAGACTTGTCTTTGAAATTTCCTGCTTCATGAAAAAGTCTGCTAGATACTATGGGCCAGTAGGCTGAAGATGGGTGCCCCCACGGTACAGAAGAATGTTTGGTGACTGTCCAGGAAGTGAGATGTCTCTGTCAATTCTAGAGTTTTGGAAGTTGCTTACAATACACGTCCTGTTTACTTAGGTAATACTATATCCTTCTGGAGTCTTTGATGGAGTTGAAGAAT
>LOEQ01005088.1:5251-15491 GCA_001685075.1 Bramus lutescens
TTTGCTGGTTTGGCCTCCCCTGCTGAGGGCTACATATACTTGTGAGAAAGTGGACTAAAGGGCTTGTCTGCAGAACCTGAAGTTGTGTTGCATGTTAATCCCGACGTCCCTCGCTCAGACAAAAACGACAGTTGCCGTTCTGGCGCGGCAAATTGAGGTGGTGGTGATGTTAACAGAGGAGCTGTGGATAGAAGCAGAAAGGCAGAGCCTGTTTTGTACTTAGGAGTCTTAAGAGGTCGTTGGAGTATTTCACAAAAGATGTGTTGTTTGGAAGCCCAGGTGAGAGCTATTTTGAGAACTGGGGCCAAAAGGGATGGTTTGGAGGGTCGGACACACAAATGATGCCTGCTGGAATCTGCAGGAGTGGACAGCATTGCCACAGGGAGAAAGAATGAGAGAAACGCAAAATGCAATGGTTTGGGAGGAGTGGTTTTTTTTTTTTCTTACGTATGGGAGGAGAAAACTTAGAAAGATGAAAAGGAGAAACCAAAGTCCCAGGGCCCTACAGAAATGGTATGACTTCAGCAGAGCCTTAGGAGGAAAGAATCTTAAGGCCAAGATGGTAGTCAAGTAGAGCATGATGGGAAGGTTGGGGAGGATGGGAGCAGACTGTAGCATTTGGCTCTTAGAAGGCTGTGGGCACTTCACCGCAGTCACAGGCAGACTAGGCTGTAGATGGTCTCTATTCTATGAGTGTGTGGAAGGGAGGATCTCAGTGCTGTCTGTTTCTGAGTTCTGACCCCATGTCACCTGGTGATATCTGGTCCATTGATAGCTGGTCCAATACTGGGTATGATAGGCTGCCATTGTCCAGCTCCCTGTTAGCCACATCATCATGAGGAAAACGGGTTAACTCTGCTGTTCACTCACGAATCTTGGGACGCCAAATGTGTGAAATGAATTTTCAGCCTTTGATGTTTTCAATTTAGGGTAGGTTGATGATGGCATCTCCTCCTAAGTCCAGGGCCGTATCTATAAGCTGCTTAGTACTGGATTGGAAGAAGAAAGTAGAAGTGTAGGCTCAGGGTGCTTTTCCTTCATAGCGAATAAAGATTCTGAGATCAGCCCAGAAGGAGTATATGTATAAGGCTGCATATTGCTCTATGAACCTTCTTTGATATATTTTCCAGCCCATTTTAAACCATTTTTTCTTGCTTCTGTGAAGATGAATCTGGCATTTCCACTGATTGACATACACTGGCAGAGTTCCCCACGGAGGAGAAGCCGTTTTTCAGTGGGAAAACACTCATATGCTGACCATGGACACCTCAGCTCTAGGAAGGACCTCATTTTCTCATTGACTTCTGTCTTCTTGTCCTTTATCTGTGGAATACAGCTGTGGCTGTTACCATTGGTGAAGCCGGCATTTGACAATTCTGATGTCCTTTCTATCTAACCCGCCTTGCTCCTCTCAGATGAAGTTTCCTTCAGTTTCCTGGTATGGAGATGGTAGAAAATCTGACCACACTTTAAAGAAGACAAAAGATGGCAGGAAAAATAAAGTGGAGTGGAGCAAGTGCCATTCCCAGATTCATGTGACAAATCGTGACGTTGTGTTTCCACCAGGAATGGAGTAAGTGACCATTTCCATGTCTGCATTGTCCTGAAAATATGGCTGAGGTTTAATCAGTGCATCTTAAATATTTGTTCACAGGAGTCCAAAGATAAACGGTAATACTCTGATACTAATTTTTCATTTTAATCCTTTGAGATTTTATCTCTATTGTGTGCCATAGGACTTAGTGACGATGGCCCCAGTTGCAGACACTTGAAAACGGGTTCCTTTCACCTAGCAAACAGTGTATGCCGTTCCCAGCATTGTCTCAGATATTATGCAATCATGGGGGGCGGGGTGTGTAAATGTGCATGCGCAAGTGTCATCTCAGCAGAAACTCGATGGATGTCACCGAAGTGTGCAGACATCAGAAGGAAATGAAGGGAGACCAATCATGGAATAAAGCAGACATTTCTTTCAAAGTAGTTCCAAGAAGAAAGTTTTACTCCTACAAACTTTAAAAGTCAGCGCCTGAGGTTTTTTCCTTGCTCCTTCTGGGTGCGGGCAATTATCTTGAGATGGATTTTATAGCAACTGTTAGGCTCAAAACTGAGAGTAATTCATGAGAATGTATTTATTCAGTGACTCATTAAACCACATTCACTTCTTCACTAAGCTATACAGCTTGGATTTTCTATGTGAACTGCTTGGCACATGTATATGTGTATTTATCTGCTGTGAGATATGTACATTGAATTCTTATGTGGCTTTGGTCTCTCTCATTTCAAATGCCAATCTAACTTGTCCATTTGTTACCTCACTGTAATTTCTTTCTTTCCTACCCTCCTACAGGAAGCTTAAATTTGTGTTTTTGGAACCTAAGTGGGAGATTGTGTTTTTCAGAGAGTGGTGTGCGTTCAGAGAGTTCATGATTCTCTTGGATTCTTTTCCCTCAGTCTGATGGTTTCTGCACCCCCTTCATCTCCAATGCATGTTTAAAATTTTTACTTTTCTTTTATTTTTGATGTTACGGTGTTCTGTCTGAGCATACATCTATGTATCACTGTGTGATTGGTGCCTACAGAGGCCAAAAGAGAGTACTGAATCCCCCAGAACTGGAGCTACAGATGGTTGTGAGCTGCCACATGGGTGCTGGGAATCAAACCTGGGTCCTTCAGAAAAGCAGCCAGTGCTCCTAACCACTGAGCCATCTCTCCAGCCCCTCTAATGTATTCCTATGCTCACCTTCCATATCCACTCTGATTCCCTTTGGTTGTAGCTACAGTAGCACGCCATAAGTAGCTTCTCTCTGTTGTGGGTGGATCTGTTTTCCCACCAAAGATACTGTCAGTTCTGTGAATGTTAAAATAGGGTCTTTGCAGCTGCAGGTGAAGCTGAGGTCGCCCTGGGGTTGGGTCCCCAGCACGTGGTTGGTGACTTGTCAGCAGCTACGGCTTAGGAGTAAAGCGAGAAGCCAGACTTTGCACGTCTGTCCCTGTCTCAGCGCAAAGGCAGCCTGGCACAGGGAATGATGGAATGTTGAAGGGCTTAATTTTGTGTGGGTCTTACGTAGGTTAACCGTAGCGGCTGTGTGTTCAAGACAGCACCTCATTGGCTTAGTGTGCATGCTTTCAAGAGCAGGGTTGTTCATAGGACGTTGCTAAATGCTGGGACTCATTGAATCCGGTAGCTGCTAATCTTGGACACATTGATGTGCATTTCTGGGGAGTCTTTAGTTTATCCCTTCTCACGTGTTTACTTAAAGACTAGCTGTCTCAGAATCATCTCCAGAGGATTGATAAATCACAGCATTATAATTTTGGAGATTCCCTCCCCATGTGTCTGAGGTGCCCTGGGATCTGTGTTGGGACATCCCCATGCGGAGGTTGGCCAGCTCTTCTCTCACACCTTCTTCCATGAGGACTTTAAACTGTAAGCCAAAATTATTCCTTGCTCTGTTAGGTGGCCCTTATTGAATATTTTGTCGGAGGAATACAACAATGACCAAACACGGGGACTCTATTGGCTATTTACTTACCTGCATTGAAAGCAGCATTGTTGCCAACAGCTGAAGGTGGGGGTAGCCTGAGTTTATCTCTGTACAGCAGTGGGTGAAATGTGACGTACACATGTGGTGGAATTACTTTTAGAACGGAAGGAATTCTGCTAGGAGTGGTAGCACACACCTTTAAACCCAGTACTCACAATGCAGAGGCAGGGGGATCTCGGTGAGTTTGAAGCCATCCTGGTCTACAGAGTTGAGTTCCGGGACATTCAGGGCTGTTACACAAAGAAGGAATTCTAAGGAATGCAACATTAATAATACTAATAAAGAATAAACCATGCAAAAGTGACGACAAATGATTTCATTTAGATGAAGTACTTAGAATATCCAAATTCAGGGAGACAGTGGAATGTTGGTTACCAGAAATCAAAGACAAATGAGAAGTTGTGTGTGTGTGCGCGCGCATGCACACACATACTGTGATGCATGTACAGAGGTCAGAGGACAACCTGTGGGAGTCTGGAGATTGAACTCAGGTTATTGAACTTGACAGCAGGTGCCTTTACCCTCTGAGCCATCTCAGTCATCCAGCTTTCACTTCCCATGTTTGGAAGTTATTTTTAGAACTAGAAATCCCAGGTGTTTTAACCTGAGATTTGCATGGACAACAAGGTCCTCTTAGAGCCACATTCAGGTCAGATGACACTTTGCGTTATTACGGTCCACAGCCCTCTAGAATGAGCTGACCATTAGCTTCTAGACAACATTTTGATAGAAGAGAGATTCCAAACACATTATTTGCCTTTAATTCTCTCTCGTTAATTACTTTGTCACTTAAGTTGATCCCTCCCTCTGTTGGACTGTGGAGGAGAAATCCTCTGCCATTTATGGGGACGTGAATTTGGAGACACACTTCTCTCTGAATGCCATTGATTTGTTTATCTGTTTGCAGTGACAGCTTAACGATCAAACTTCAGCTAATGAATTAGTACAAATGACTAAGGCTTAATTATTTATATGGGAATTACATTATATTTTACATCCAAAGTGGCAATCATAGGAATTTCATCTGTAGAACAGTTTTTTTTTGTTTTTTTGTTTTTGGATATTGCAAAGTTTTGTGTTCCAAAGGCTGATATGTCAGAGACTACAAATGGCCCTCAAAACGGTGCCTTTCCCTGTTTGAGGACACCATGAGAAAGTGCCATCTGGGACCAGAGTGGATGCCCTCAGCATATGTCATTTGCCACTGCTTAGATCTTGGACTTCCAGCCTCCCATGCTGGGAGGCATCAGCATTAATAAGCCTCTTACTTTAAGGGATCTGTTGTCTCAGTCTACATAGACCAAGACAGTCCCCAATCTAGTCATGTTCCAGTCATAGTGTGGTTTCACTAAACGGTTCCAAAATGACACCCATCGCACAACTCCCTGATAGTCTTCCCAAGGCTATCTGTTTTA
This sequence comes from Bramus lutescens, assembly GCA_001685075.1. Taxonomy (NCBI): domain Eukaryota; kingdom Metazoa; phylum Chordata; class Mammalia; order Rodentia; family Cricetidae; genus Bramus; species Bramus lutescens. Next base: position 10,212 of record LOEQ01005088.1, read on the forward strand.
TTTTTTAAAGATTTTAAAAACAATTATGTGTCTGTATGCTGTATCTCTATGTGGCTGTGTGGCTGTTAGTGCGGGTACCAGAGGAGCCCAGAAGAAAACAGATTCCCTGGAGCTAGGGTTCCAGTCAGTTGTAAGCTGCCTAATGTGAGTTCTATCACTAGAACTCAGGTCCTCTAGAAGAGCAGCAAGTGCTCTTAACCCATGAGACACCTCCCTAGCCCCCTTTGCTATTGTTTTAAAATACTTTTGGCCAGATGGATGTGCCTTCCATGCTGGTCAGACCATCTGAGTTCGCTGTGGTCTGCATTCACTTATTAGCTCTGTACTGGATGTGTCTATGGGAAAGGTCCGACCATCCAAACGCACCGTGTTCTGCACGAATTCGTTTGCTCTGTTCTGTGTTCATGCAGTAACAAGACTAGGCACTTCCCTCCTCTGTGGTGTAGGCAATGTCTTGGAGCTGCACAGTTTGGGGAGAGGAGGCAGGACAGCAGGAATAAGGGTCCTATGCTAGAGGAGTAGTGGTGAAATTAATGAAGAATGATCGGGAGGAAAGGTGTGACCCTTCGGACAGAAATAGAGCAGATTTTCCCATGGGAGAAAATTCTTCCCTAGGTCAGATCTATGCCAATCGCTCTCTACAGTCCTTCCGGTCTTTTGCGTCACTGTGAAGATTCTGCTATTGCACCCATTTTCCTAACTGGGAAAACTGAAGCTCATACTCATTTAGCTACATCAGGTTTAAAGTTTTTAGTCAGTTCTTCAGCAAAATTCTGGTACTGTCTTTATCTTATCTTTGGATGGATGGAAAATGTCACTTTAAGGGCCTTGGTGGGGAGATGGCTCAGCCATTAAGCACTTGCTGGGCCAGTATGAGGATTGGAGTTTGGATCCCCAGAACCCCATGTAAATGCCGAGTGGGTGTGGCGGTCTCCCTGTAATTCCAGCCCTAGAAGATAGAGACACTGAATCCTCAGGCTAGCTGGCTAGCAAGAGGGTATTGGGGTGCTTTGGGTTTGACGAAAAAACCCCGCCTCAAAGAGTAAAGTGGAAGAACCAATACAGATGATTCCTGACATCAACCCCAGGCCTGTGCATGCATTCAAACCTGCATACATGTGCACACACATGCAAAAACATGTATGCAGATACATAAGACAGAAAGTAGAAAAAATTCACTATTTTTTTTTAAGGAACCAGTACCTTAACAAGTGGCAACAAACATGCAGAATAGCATGGATGCAGAGAATGTGGCTTGGACATGAGTCCTATTCAGTCAACTTGAACTGATCTGTGGGAATATTGATTAACCTCTCATTTTTCTCAAGTGTGAGTGGATATAATTATATTATGTAGCTGGTAGTTTTATCCCGAGAATTAAATGAGATAACACATGAAAAGTGCCTTGCTCAGTATTTGGCAGGAAGCAGAGGAACACAATAAAAGCAGTTCCATTTTGATAATTAGTATGAAATTTGCCTGGCTAACTCTACTTTCCAGACTTACTCTGCCATTGGATCCAGCACAAGGCAATGATTGATCATCGCTGGTCATCGTTTTTTCCCCATGGAATGGTCATGTGCTTGAACGAGGTCCATGGAAGTTGTGAACTAAACTCAAACCCAGAAAGCGTGAAACAGAAAGAAAATTATACACATAGCTTTGGAGTAATATCACCCACCACAGACTTCTGGTGACATTGAGAATATACAACTAGCATAATTTAAATTTGTCCTCCAATCATCATATTTGCAGCATTTTTTTAAAATAACAATTCCTTCCCAAAGACTCTTGAGTATATTGAAATATCTTTTATTAAAGTCTTATTCTTTTGACCCTTTATTTATTCGATGTGTGTGCAGGCATTCATGCTACAGCAGGTGTATTAAGGTCAGGGACAGCTTCTGAGGTCACTTCTCTTTCTAGTTTAGTTCTGGGGGTCAAACTCAAGCTGTCAGGCTTGGCACAAATACCCTTTCTTATGGAGCCATCTTGCCAGGCCTGCTAAAGTGTCTTCAAAAGTCACATGGGTAAGTTTAAGTCCCAGCCTTTCCATTGCCCCTCTGTTGGCTCTGGGGCCCTGGCTAGTTTTAGATCAGTACGCTTCTCTTGATAGTTAAGTTAGAAGCTAGCCATTGCTGTCATTGTCAAGGGCATGGGGAATATAAAGTGTGAAGTATAGCTCTGGGTACTTAGCTCATATTCCGTAACAACCAGAGTCCCTCTTCCCATCAGCTCAAAAAGAAAACAAAATCTACTATAAAGAATCTTCTTCACCCTTTTTACAAAGCGAGACAGGAGAAAGTGTTAAAATGTCTGGGATTCTCATTTGTTTTGTTGATTTTGAAAATGCTTCTCAAACACCACTCCATTGCTTGCTTCCTTCAAGTTTGATGGTCCCAGAACCTTATGGTTTTGGGACAGTTTTCCTTACAACTTTGAAGATTTTAAAAATTTATCTTTATTTTGTACGTGCATGTGTGTAGTTGTGTACATATGTGTATGTGTGTGTGTGGGGGCTGTGCTCATCTATACATTCCTGTGTGGAGCCAGGGTCAACATGGGGCTTCTCCATCATGTTTTATTTTTCAAGAGAGAAAGAGTTCATTTTAGCTTACAGTCTCAGAGGATATATATCTATCATGATGGGAATGTTTGTACCTTGTATTTTGAGGCAGGGTCTCTCACTGAACCTGGAGCTTACTATTTGGGCTAGGCTGTGCGACCAGTGAGCACTCGGGTTCCAGTTGTCTCTGCTCCCGCTAGGACTAGGGTTATAGGCACATGGTGCATACCCAGCATTATGTGGGTAGTGGGGTCTGAACTGGAGGCCAATAAGCTCTCTGATCTTTTAAGACACAGTGTGCAGCAAGCACTTTCCGCATAGAGCCATCTTCTGGAATTTTTTAAAGAAACACTTCATGGATGGAAAGAAACTGATCTTGAAGCTGGGAGCTCTGTTGCAGCGGAAAGGGTGCTGCTGGCTTTCCCAGCAATAACTTCTCGAGCCATCTTTGTGGTCCAGACATTGAGTCGTCGACAACCGGCTGCCAAGAAGGCTTAGCTGGAGGAGTTCTAGTGGGCTTCTTCCCACCCTGGAAATCGGTCGACCCAGCCCAGGCATATTGTTAGTGTTTTATTAAAAGGGTTGATTTGGGGGATGTTGTGTTTGCCATGCAGTGTCATGCCTGGAAGCCTTGGTTTCCAGCCTTTATTTATGAGCCTAATTGTTGCTATGGAAATTCAATATTTAAAGAGGTAATTATTGCTGATCTTGTTGCATGTGTCCATTTCTGATGTCCAGCTGTTAGCTCTTTAGCTCCAGTCTAGCAGATTAATTACTGCTATTGATTACTTTGAGCTTCTCTTTTCACACCTGCAGTCTGTATAATTAGCTGGTGGCCTCCTCTGGAAATTAGGAGCAGTTTTCCTCTGGCACTTGGCCATTTCTCAGCCTTGTGTGCCTGCGCTGATGAATAAAAGCAAATCTGTTTTAAATAGAGATATCTGGGTAATGAACTCTTTGTGTTTTTGAACTATCCGTGGATAATTCAAATTACCCTCTGTTAGCAAATATTGTACCTCATTTGATGACTATCTGCGAAGAAAAATTCCAAAACACTGGCTTTTATTCCCTTTTCTACCTTGAAGAAATTCACTCCTGTGTGTGGTTTAAAAAAAAATCAACCAAAACAACTTTCTAATTCCTCTGTGGAGGCTATTGGGGTACTGAAAAAGGTGTCGTCGTGGAACCCGGTAGAAGCACCTGAGTTTGCACTCTTGAGTGTTCCAGGCACCCAGGTATCAATGTTTATCTTTTTGTTAGAGTCACACTGCTGATCAGGGAGACAAATTACTGTTCCTTGGGAGTCACTGGGATCACTGAACTGTATTGGGAATAAAAAGTTTCCTTTTAAAATAATTTAGTCAGAAATTTGAAGGGTATTCCAGGAATCGCCAACATTTTCTTCTCATCTTTATTCTAGTTAAGAAGTTGTTTTCTTTCTATTCATTGGAAATCAAGCCTGGTACCACCAGGCATTAGAATCTAGAGCTCTGCCTACCATGCCCTCCGATGATGCACTCTCATCTGTCGGATTTAACTGCTCAAACATACAAGTTGGTAGTAGAACTGGGAGTGGGTTTCCTAAGTAATGACATGTGGTGATTACCCACATGGCCAGCTGTTCCTTTCCGTGCACACAGGGTCCCACTGATGTCGCCTTCAGCTGTTTAACTCATGTTGCGTTGTTACCGTAAGGGTTATTGCTTACCGTAGGGAAGAAATTAGCTGTTTTCCTTCTATCTGTCACCCACACCTGCCAGCTTTCATTTGAAGCTTAATGTGGGAAAGTGTGTCCTGAAGCCTGCTTTGCACGTAGAAGGAACAAAGTTCAGGAAGTTATCGCGTGTCAAAGTGACAGAAGTGCCATTCTACTGAGGTCATGCACAAACAAACGTGGTTGTATCATAGCAACATGAGAAATACCTGACTGCCTCCATTATAATTTCGGTGGGAAGAAAAGAAAAACTGCCCCCAGAGAGTTCCTGGAATCAAGTAAGAGGTGCACTCGGGACAGGAGTGAGAAGGAGGGAGGCGTTTGCTCATTGACTCAGCAAAGCTTTGGGAGCTTTGAACGGCGACGCTGAACTGGTCCACTGACCAGAAGGTCCCCAGCTGGAATCTCATCATTTCCACTGTTTCCAGATTAAAATTTAAATGGTGTGCTGCCATTTGGAGGCCTTCTGGGCAGGGTCTCATGGAGTCACCAGTTATTAGGAGTGCCTCCTATTATCGCAACCCGAAAAGCTATTTGAACAGCAGCCTAATGGGGTTGTGATTTCCAAGGGCCATTTGCTGTTATTGCAGGTTTGTCCAGACGACAGGGGAAGCAACTAACCAAAGTTGCTTTCTCATAGTACCAGAGAGGGAGATCAGAGGCGCCAGAGAAAGACTTAGCTGATCATAAATGTAAATTCACCCAAAATAAACAACCTTTTGTTTCCCTCCTTTGGACAAGGTCATTGCTAATTCTGGCAACCATCAACACTCTTTCCCTAACAAAAGAGTGAAGTTGAGAAGTTTGCACTTCTATAACTGTTACTCAGGAAGAAATAAGAAAAAAATGAAAACAGTTTAAAGGGGTAGGACAGTAAATACAAAAACATGGCTTATCATGATAGTCCTTTCTTTAGATGGAATACTAACCGTCAAATGGCAGGAATTTGTACAGAGATAGTTTTACTATAATTTCTGCTGCAGAATTCAGCACTCTAATA
>LOEQ01005088.1:24419-44503 GCA_001685075.1 Bramus lutescens
CTTTATTAACCAATGAAAGTAACACATAGACAGATGACCCTCCTACATCACATCTTGAAAGGGGTGAGGCATGGAAAGAGTCAAAGAGTCAGAGGATCAGGATGCCCATTGCTAGATAGTGTCTTCTAGATACAACAGGGATGTTGCATCTGTAAATCTCAACAGAGGGTTGCCTAGATGAGAGTTGCATAATGAAACCATCAGTCAGCATGTCAATATGGATGGAGGATATTTTACAGGGCCCCAACCTAGATGAAGAGTTCAGTGACTTCTAAGAGAGCAAGAATCTATTTTGTTTAAGGACAAGTCCCCTGAGAGGTGAAAGGTTATCCAATTCCAGTGGTCATCTCTAAACACATGCGCACAGAAGCAAGACTGTTTGGACTAAGGGGGTCCGTACGATATGCATATATTTGTAAAACTGTAACAACTATAGGAGAAGAGGCCATGAATCTGAGAGTCAGGGAATCAAGTTGGAAAGGGGAGAAGAAGGGGTAGACGTGGTGTAAATGTAATACTCATGTTTGAACTTCTCAAAGTTGAGTCTTCTGTGTTTTGGATCTTTTTAGACTTTGGAGTACATTCATGCATATAATGAAATATCTTAGTGGTGAGACTCAACTAACTGATAATAAGTCTATTTCATGTGCATCTTATACACATCGTGATGGTCTTTATCTTTAGTATACTGATGTTTTGACTGTGTCTATTTTTAGGAGGATTGGTATGCATATAGTACCAGTACTTAAAGTGTTTTAGATTCAGAAGCATTTTGAGTTTTAGGTCCAAAAGTTCAGATGATGATTGTTCAACCTGTTCTCTGGATTGGTGAAGTTATTAAAGGCTGCAGGAGATGTCTAGATGCCTGGGCTTTCTCTTCTGGGGATCAACTGGCAAATATTTAGGCATTCACACTTGTGCCAATCATTAGTTTGTGGTCATATTGGATGGCTCACAAACAGGTCAAAAGTTGGAGAGGAGCTGAGAATTCAACCGTTTCATGGTCACTGACTTTTCTCTACCCTGTAGGATAATGCTTTTGGTCTGCCTGTTTTTGGCCCCTAGAAAATATAGCCTACGATTTTCTTCCTAAAAAATGCATCCAAGAGAGAAGCACCAGCTTGCTGAAACCCTCAGGATGGAGTTTGGCCAAGGCAATTGTTGATCTCTTACAGCTTTTTGAAGAGTTAGCTCAGCCGCTATGCTCTGAATGGGCCCACCCTTCTGTTGTTTAGCCAGCAATCTGCTCCCTTCCAATGAATGGAAGAAAAGCTGAGAGGCAGACTTTCAACTCTGTTTAAATTAGAAACCTGTCTTCTTGTGAGTTGGGCACCTTCCTCTCCACTAAGTCTCCTAGCAAGGAGAAGCCACACATGCTGGAGAGGAGCACAACGATCATATTTCATCAGCTAGAAGCCGCACACTGTAATTTTTAACTAACTACTGGGGCATCCTAGATGTGAATACAGTGTTCGAATCGAATCCATTCTTAATGCTGCTAAGTGGAACACTAAGTGCCTAAAGGAACTTAAAACAGATTTATAGGAAAGGCAACGGGGCAACAATTCCCATTTATCCATGGCTAAACTTCTCCTCTTGTGTGTTTTCATCAAGAGAGTGGTGTTGTTACTTCAACAGGCGCAGTGTTGTGGTGACTTTTGTGGTACAAATAAAGCGAGACTGAAATTTTAATTGTGAAATTTAAAAGGGAAGTAATTGCTCAGTATTGGCTAATTCCATCTTCGTGCAATGACAGCAGCTGCGTTCCCCTGCCTTGTGTGTTTTAACAGATGGTATTATTTCTTATGGAGTGTTGTAGCAGCGACCGAGGTGAACCAAAGGAGAACGCTGTGACAGTGTGTTAAGTAAGACATTACTGACAGCCCTGCTGAGCGGCGGTGCGGATCTGCACATGGTGGATCTCTTCTCACCTCTTCAGCCCCCACCAAATGCTCTCCGCCTGTGGCATGTGGAACCAGAATGGAGAGATGAATGGAAAATTAGGTCCCTCTCTCAGAATCTCTTGTTTGCATACCATTAGCAGGCCTAGATGGAAGCCTAAATCTGGCAGGAAGTTGCAGTTATCAATCCCAGCACCGCACTGGCGTTCCTGTTCACACAAAGTAAGCGACTAGAACGGCATCAGGAGGCTCAAGTTCTGGGCCAGGATCTGTCGTTACCCACCTTTCTCTGAGTTGGTTTTTCTTGTCCAAAATGCACTGGACACTTTGTAGCTCTGAGTTGTGGTGATTCTGCAAGCCCTGTGCTTTAATTCAGTGCACAGAAGGCAAAAGGAAGCAAAATGCAGGGTGAGATCTATGACTGCGCAGCGAGCTGCTGGTATTAATGACATTGAGGATGCGTGAGCCTAGGGGGCCACAGTTCAAGCAATGGTGGTCGTGATTGAGCCAGGAAGCAAGTAGTTGACATGTTAAATGGCCCCTACAGGCTCGGGTGTCTGAACACTTAGGCCCCAGTTGCTGACATTGTTTGGGGGAAGTTGTTTAAACCTCTGGACTGTGGCATCTGTGGTACATAGGTTGACGGGGGTTCAGTCTCTAGCCTGGACCCTCCCCTTGACTGGTCTCTGCTTCCTGATGCTGCCAGATGTGACCAAGCAGCCTCAGGTCTCTGCCACATGCCTTTACTCCATGATGGGTGGTACCCTCAAAATGTGAGCTTCGCTAATCCCCACTTCCCCTAGGCAAAGTGGCAAATCCATGGTCGTCTTCATTGGTTCCTCTCTCTTACATGGGACTCTCTCTAGCCAAGAACGGGTGGCATTGCAGCACTGAAAGGTGATGACTAACTAAATAAACATGGTACAGCTGCTCCATACGGGACAGCGCTAGCTGGGGAGCCCATGGAGGGTAAAGTGTGATCCTTGCTTTACAAGAGTGCCTGTAAGGGAGGAGTGAATCATAATAGAGGCTTGGATGGGCTCATGTGCAGGACAGTCTAAAAAGCATATTCTATGGCTGCTAACCCGGCTGAGGCCAGAGAGGACTTGCAGAAGGAAGTGCATTGTAGGTAAAGAGAGGAGGAACACCTTCCACAGTTAGAAGATTATTTTTTTCTTTTCTTTTATCGATTAAAATATAATTACATCACTTTTTCCTTCCCTCCCCCTCAAACTCTCCCATCTACTTGTTGAAGAGACTGGCAGTCCCCCTACTTTTCTCAGAGCGTTTCGTCCTGGGTCTGAAGTTTCCCCGAGTTTCTTCAGCTCTCTGACCTTGCTAAGAGCAGAATGCTGAATGTGAATCAAGACAGCTGGGGATGGGTTGGGGAAAATGAAGAAGGGAGAGGGAGGGAAAAGAGAGAGGAGAGGGGAGGGGGAAAGGCACTGGAAATATGTGTCAAGAATTAGAATTGTTGGCATTTTAATTTGATCCAATTTACCAAGTGAACTGCGGTCAAGTGGATGCTTTCAGGCAGAACTACACAGAGCTGAAGACTCGCGCAGCAGAACCTGCTCACAATATTGACCTGTATAATTGTGAGCAATATAGATGTGACCCACTTTTGGGGCCATGGTTGTTGGGGCTATGGAGGTGAAAGCTCTCGGCTTTGTGTTTCCAGAAGAGATGTTTTTATTGGTCTGCAGGTATTTCACCATCAATTCCATTTTGACTCAGATGGATGTTGAACTTCACATGACACAGGGTTATTATAGCTGTGATGAAAAACTTCACAAAACTGAAGTTTACGATGACAAGGTAAATAAAAATAACTGTAGCAAGTCTTACTGTAAGGTACCATAATTAAACAAAGTGGTATCAACAATAAAATGGACAAATAAATTCAGGAAAATAAAAGCCAGTTGTAGTCCATAAGGCCTGACTCTGATAATGGAGAGTAGCTATAGGTGGGTTCTTTGTCTGTTTTCCACGTTAGGAAAAACAAAGTGTATCTGTCTTTGGATCACATGTAATAATGTGAAACATGCAATTCTACTTTAAATTTTTTTTAATGTGATCCATTTTCAATCACACCATCTCCCAAATCCAGACCTTAGAATGAATGATTTCTAAGCATGTTGCTGGTGGCATGACGTAGGTCATGTGATAATAATTCTTTGGAACAACACTGAGACTGATTTGTATATGTGCTGCTTACAAGTGGGAATCTCAATGTGAGTACAAACCACACACACACACACACACACACACACACACACACGTTTTTCCCTATGTGCCAATATCCTCCAGAACCACTTTAAAACATGGCACACACTTGAGATCTACAGAGTTGCTTAAAAATTACTTGACCAGCTTGGAAAGATGGGCCATGGGAATATTCATATGTCAAAATCCCAGGTGGAAGAGGCATAAGGCCAGAGCAGTTAAGAAGACAGGGAAGCTCCAGCTGATATGTGCCACACATGGGAAGGTAGCCAGCCAGTGTCTCTCATAAATCCCACACACAATCACACCATTTTCAAGCACAGCACTGATGGTGTGTTGCTCTCTGAACGCCTTGGGCTTTAAATCTAGTTTTAATTTTGTGATCATTTATGTGTGTTTGTGTGTTTACCCGTGTGAATTTATGTGTACCTACAGATGCCTGAGGAGGCTGGAAAAGGGCATTGGATTTTCTGGATCTGTAGTTAGAGGTGGTTGTGAGCCGACACGCAGGGGTTGGGAACCCAAGTGGGTTCTCTGGAAGAGGAGTAAGTGCTTTTGACTCCTGAGCCCTCTTCAGCCCCATGGCAATACTTCATAAAGTTTGCAAGATACATTTCCAGAAACAGTTATTCCCACAAAGTCACACTAATGCTATTAAGTTCATCTGTACAGAGGACCCTGGAACTTATTCGTCTTCCTGATGCCTGCTATTGCTGCAGTGATATTTTCTAAAAGTTACTCTTAAAAAGAAACGTTAACTAGGTTTTAAACTCCACATATAATGCCTGCACCCAAATTGACTTATCTGTGATCCCTACTACCGTTTGGACATTTAGCATATTTTAACTCTCTTCAGCTTCTACTAACAATAGCATTGTGTTAAAATTCGTAAGTACTTATACCCCTGTAAGAGTTTCATAGTGAAAATTCCTCTAAGTGGAATGGTTGGGTCAAATTGTTAGCCATCTGAAGTGTATTCTTATGGAGTGTCTATTAAAAGTGTGATACTGTATAGGTTAAGCATTTCCTGCCATGCTGGTTAAACCTACCTAAAACTTAAAATAATTTCCTTTAATGTTGAGAGTCTTCTTATGGCCAGAAACATGTGATAGGTAGGTGGTCTCTTCCACCTCTTAGACGACATTTCTTGAATCTTGGGGAAGTCACAATTTAGCATGGCATGGCAGTTCCTGAGCGACACAAACCAGGGTCAGAGTTTGAACAAGCTCAGATGGGTTTAAGGCACCAGTTAACATTTAATTTTAATGCTTAGCTCATTGCCAAATACTGCACCTGGATATAATATCTAACTGGATTTGGATCAAAAGGATGAATGAATGAACACTGGCTGTGAATACTGATTTATTGAAACTGTGTCTCTGCACTGCTTCTTCAACTGTATTATTCTATAGTTTTTATTTTGAATTTACCTTTTTTAATTCTACGTGAGAGTCTTATGGTTTTTTATTTTACCTACTTGTAATTAAGTTTATTGCCTTGATGTCTTCTGCCTCTTTCTTTTCTTAAATATATATATATATACACACACATACATATTATTTATGTGTATGGATGTTTTGACTGCATGTATATACTGTAATACATGCATGTGTATATAGGTGCCCACGAAGGCTGGAAGAGGTCATTCGAGTCCTGAGTTGTGAGTCACTATGTGGGAGCTGGGACTCAAACCTGAATCCTCTGGAAGAGCAACCAGGGCCCTTAACCACTGAGCCATCTCTCCAGTCCCCTCTTCTGCATGCCATAGCGAATACTTTGCTTGGGTGCTGGTGGAATTTGAAACATCCTGATGGCATATTAACATTACCTTAATGTTCATGTTTGTGTTTACTATGTCGCCTCTTCTTGAATATTCAAATATGGCAGATTGTCATTTATTGCCTTTTTACTCCATTATTTGCTTAAATAATGTTTTAAGGAAATAATACCAATTTCTTTCTTTTTTAAAGATTTATTTATTTATTTCATGTATATGAGTGCTCTATCAGCATGTATGCCTTTATGCCAGAAGAGGTCATCGTCTCCCACAATGGATGACTGAGCCACCGTGTGATTGCTGGCTCAGGGCCTCTGGCAGAGCAGCCTGTACTCTTAAGCGCTGAGCCATCTCTGCAGCCTCAATGATGCTGATTTCTGTTTTCCTTTCTTCTTCCCTCTTTCTTTTACTCCTTTGTGTTTTTCTCCCATTTATTCCTGTCTTCCTTCACAAATGATCTCTTGTCAGAGCGGATGAGCCGAAATGTTCTTCAGACAGTCACAAATGCCTACTTATTCCTTTCTTGATAAAGATTTTGATAGTTTGCCTGTTTGTCTGCCTATCAGTATGTCATTACTTTTATTTGCATTTCCTTGATTATAAGTCAGAAAGAACATCTTTTAGTGATGGTTGGACATTAAAATAATCCTTTCTTCGGAGTAATTATCGGTTCTAATTATATTACCTTTTCTTTTTTATCCCAAATAATGCATTTGAGCTTTTCAGGTATTGAGGCTAACAATTCTCTGATCATGCCTTATAAATGTAATTTTCCAGTTTTTCTCCTTAAATTATGTACAGTTTTCTTGGCTTTCCTCACACCAATTCTAGTGTTATGTGGCATTTTTTCAAAGCTTTTGTTTCATTTCTGAGTGTTTTCTTTTAAAAGATATATTTAATGATTTCCTCCAGTGCATAATTATTTAAAATAAACAACTTCATTCAAATTTTGACTGGTAACTTTATGGTTTAATTTTACTCTTTAAATAAACAAAGTGTCCTGGGATTATCAGTTATTCTTGTGAATTAGTAGCATATTCTTCTAAACGACTGGAAATATTTTTCCACCAAATGACCAACTTATTACCAATTAGACTAAACAATAATGGAAAGATTTTCACACTCTATCATGCTAAGTTTAAGTAGTCCAAGATTCTGAATGAGCATTGGAATAAATGTCTCCAATGTTTTAACATCTTTCAAGTTAGGAATTAATTTAGGGATCCATATTTTATATCTTTCTATTCAAAACAATATTCATTTATTTGTATTCTAATTTGGTTATGTCCTTTAGTAGTGGTATAGGTTTGCCAGGATTTTGCCAACCCATGAATATGATATCCAGTTGCTTTCTCTTTCCTTGGTAGCATAAGGATAGGAACATATTTTCTTATTGTTGTGTTTTTCTTTGTGGCCTTTTTCCTTTTGAGTTAAAATAATTTGTAAGAATTCTTTGTCTATCAAGATGAAATAACCTATTATCATGCATTTTGTTATTGCCATTTCAAAATCTCATTTTAAAATATTTTATAATTTTCTTTTTCGACACAGGCTTTCTCTGTGTAATAAATAGCCCTAGCTGTCCTGGAACTAGCTCGTGCAAACCAGGCTGGCCTCAAACTCACAGAGATCTGCCTGCCTCTGCCTCCTAAGTGCTGGGAATAATGGTGTGTGTCTCCACTGCCTGGCAACATGTTATAATGTTTTTACTTTCCTATCATAAAGAAGTTTTTAATTTTATGTGCCTAACTTGTCAGTTGTCTAATGTTTCTTAGTTTTTATGACAAAAATTATTATGGGTTCTGCTATGTTCAGACCTTTATATTTTGGCTATTCTTGTTAGGCGATGATGGTGCATGCCTTTAATCCCAGCACTCGGGAAGCAGAGGCAGGTGAATCTCTGTGAGTTCAAGTCTAGCATGGTCTATGTAGCAAGTCCAGGACAGTCAGTGCTGCACAGAGAAACCCTGTCTCGAAAAACCAAAACAAATAAAACAAATTTTTTCCACTCCAGTGAGTGCATAGTGGTACCTCATGCAGCTTTAATTTGCATTGTCTCTAATGAATAATGATGTTAATTATCTTTTCTATACTTTTTTGCCATCTATATATCGTCTTTAGTGAAGCCTTGGGAGAAATATTTTTGCAACATTTTTCTTAGATTTCTGGTTTATTTGTTACTCATAGTAAATGTTGTAGGACCAAGTTTGCCATTGGATTTATAACCTCATTCCATGCATGGTGACCATGTCACTTTGAGTGTACTGGTCTTTGAAGAGCAAAATTCTATTCTTAAGTCTGATTAAACCTTTTCTTCTTGGAGTATATTTTCATGTGATTGGGTCCTACTTAATAGACACACAGATGGGGCTGGGAAATGCTCAAGTGGTAAAGTGTTTGCTGCACAAGGTGAGGACCTGGGTTTGGGTCCCCAGCACCCATATGAAAAACTGGGCGTGTCCCAACAATGAGGGACAGAGGCAGAGGGTCCCTATGCTTTGCTGGCCAACAAGTCTAGCTGAGTTGTCCAAGTGACCCTGCCTCAAAAAATAAGGTGGAAAGTGACTTTGACTTCTGGCCTCCACATGCGTGCACACACACACACACACACACACACACACACACACACACGTATGCATGCATGCATGCATGCACTCACACACACGCACGTGCACCTACACACAAATGAACATGCACATTTGTATCTGCTCTACCTTCGATGTGCTGGGATTATAGGGTGCATCCCCAAGACCAGCTCATCCCTTTCCTGCATACAGCCATCTAATTAACTCCAGTACCCATGGAAGGATACTCCCTTTCCCTACTCACTGTCTTTGGTATCATGTCCAATGTCAACTGATGATCTACGAGAGGGCTGCTCTCAGAGTCTTCTCTGTTTCATTGATCCATATTTATTTATTTATTTTTTGCCCCATCATGATGTCTGGAAATGAGGTAACGTGAGTCCTCTTTCTTTTGATTGTAGACTCTTCTTAGGACTTTAAATATAGGCAGCATCATTATGCCATTTTATAAAAAAAATGACCTCCCCAGTACTATTGTGATTCACCCAAGAGTTTTGCAACCACATACTTCTATTCCATGCCCTTAGCTTTTCAACATATGAAATGAAATCACAACATATTTTACTATTTTTCTACATTATATACTGACTTGAAATGATTGTGAATAATGTGTAAATTACCTTCCCTCTCCACCTGCATGTTTGCTATGACTGCTGTTCCCTACTCCACTCTTCAGGTCTAATTTCCTTAGGTGTCATTCCGTTTCCCTTCGCTTGAGAGCTCTTCAATGCTCCTTATGGCGCTGGTAGGCAAACCGTACATCCTTTCAGATTCTGTGTGGTGGGAATGTCTTCATTTTGCCCTTTGTTTTCAGATTCCCTCTCTGGATAGAGAACACAGCCTGACAGGAGTTTCCCCACTGTCTCCCAAAGCTGTGCTCTGTGTCATTTTGCACCTATTCTTCACCTGTGTTTTTATGGTTTTGCATTACTTTGAAACACTTTGGTTTAAATGAGCGTAGTGTGATTTTCTTCATTTTTTGAGATCCTTAAAACTGTGAGTTTGTAGTTTTCGTCAGATTCGCAGCTTGCTCTTTCAATGCTTCCTCTCTCTCTCTCTCTCTCTCTCTCTCTCTCTCTCTCATCTTTTCAGGACTCCGTTTAAACATACATTGGTTTCTTTGAGGTTGTGTCATGGTTCTCATGTTCTCATTTGCTTCCCATCTTTTATTTTGCTGTATCATTCTGGGTCATTTCTCTTTGTGAATCCAAATCCACCAGTGTTTTCTTTAATATCCATTTTGCCATTTATTCCAGTCAATGTACTTGTACGTTGGATGTTACAGTTTTTATCTGTAGATACTTCTAATTACTTTGAACATTTCTTCATTTTCCTTAGAGTTCTTACACTTACCCCTAGCTTGTCTCAATTCAATGACTTATTTCTTATCATATCTGTATCTACTTTAACATTTGTAAAATTAGTAACTAATTAGAAAAACATTTGTAAGCAGTGTTAATAAGTAGTTTTTTTAATATAACAGATCAGATAACTTTTAAGTTCCTGGTTCCCCTGTCCTAATTATTTTTTATGATAGAATTTGTTGCCTGATACGCTTTATTTCTTTTTTGGAGGTAATTAATATCC
Source organism: Bramus lutescens (assembly GCA_001685075.1). Lineage (NCBI taxonomy): Eukaryota > Metazoa > Chordata > Mammalia > Rodentia > Cricetidae > Bramus > Bramus lutescens. The sequence continues at coordinate 34,496 of LOEQ01005088.1, forward strand.
CTTCAAGCACCTTGTTACTTTGGCCCATGTTACTGTGAGCTCATTTTCTTCCTGGGATATTTGCTCTGGGTTAAATGAAACCTGTGTAGGTAGGATAGGACACAGTCTGTGCTCCCCCAGTGAACTCAAGCGTAGAGTGTACATGAATCCCTAAGAGGAGAATCCAGGTATGTGGGAACCCTGGGCAGGATCTCTTTATAACATGGAACCCCAGTAAACTCAAGCATAGAGTGCACATGAATCCCTAAGAGGAGAATCCAGGCGTGTGGGAACCCTGGGCAGGATCTCTTTATAACATGGAACCCCAGTAAACTCAAGCATAGAGTGCACATGAACCCCTAAGAGGAGAATCCAGGCGTGTGGGAACCCTGGGCAGGATCTCTTTATAACATGGAACCCCAGTAAACTCAAGCATAGAGTCCACATGAACCCCTAAGAGGAGAATCCAGGCATGTGGGAACCCTGGGCAGGATCTCTTTATAACATGGGACCCCAGTAAACTCAAGCATAGAGTGCACATGAACCCCTAAGAGGAGAATCCAGGCGTGTGGGAACCCTGGGCAGGATCTCTTTATAACNACCCCAGTAAACTCAAGCATAGAGTGCACATGAACCCCTAAGAGGAGAATCCAGGCGTGTGGGAACCCTGGGCAGGATCTCTTTATAACATGGAACCCCAGTAAACTCAAGCATAGAGTCCACATGAACCCCTAAGAGGAGAATCCAGGCATGTGGGAACCCTGGGCAGGATCTCTTTATAACATGGGACCCCAGTAAACTCAAGCATAGAGTGCACATGAACCCCTAAGAGGAGAATCCAGGCGTGTGGGAACCCTGGGCAGGATCTCTTTATAACATGGAACCCCAGTAAACTCAAGCATAGAGTGTACACGAGTCCCTAAGAGGAGAATCCAGGCGTGTGGGAACCCTGGGCAGGATCTCTTTATTACATGGGAGTTTCAGTCCAGTGCTTTTCCTCTCTGCGAGAAACATGGTTCTGAAAATTTGCTCTTCCTTAGAATCAGTCAAAGGACTTGTGAAAACGTGGGCTACTGGGCTTCATTCTCCGAATGTTTGCTTTACCTGGTGTTTAGTGTCCATTGAGTAGCAGCGAGCACAGATGATCTGGGGCCTCTGTAGTTGGATACAGAGTCCTTTGGGTACATCCCAGAAGTAAAATAGGTGCTGTCCAATGGTAGATCTGTGTTCTGCAGGGTCATTAAATTAAAAAGTACTGATAAATAAAGAAATAGAAGCTAGGTTCTCACATCTGAGAGGAAAAATCCGCTTGGAGAACGGAAAGGTAGAGGGTCCATTTTACTGCATCTTTCCTTGTTTTATACCCAACACCTGCAGTTTCGAATGGAATCTGATTTTTTTCATGAATTCATCATGAGTCATGACAAATGAGCTAGTTTCTGAGTGGTTTCCAAACCCCTTATGAAAATCAACGAGACGTGGCTGTGCTAGGAGTTGAGCAGCGTATTTCAGAAAATCACTGCAACTCTGTATTTGAAACCCAGAGCACTTTTGCATTGAAACTCTTCTCCTCCTGCTATTGGAAGTTAGTTAGATTTAAGGGAAATGGTCCATATAATCTTGATATCTTTATGTTTTGTCAGACGTCAGCCTGTCACTGTACTGCCTGCCTNTCTCTCCCTCTCCCTCCCTCTTTCTCTCTTTTCATCCTTACAGTGGGAAGAGGAGGGAAGAGGAATGGATATCTCCATACTTGCTCCTCCTCTGTGCTCCTCACTCTGGGGCAGGTTATGGAAGCACAATTAGGGACCCACCCTTCCATTCTTACTTTGGGTAACTTGTCCAAGGTCACATGACTTAGTGATGGTGAACCTGAATTCAAATACACATCAGGGTCCAAAGCCTTTGGCCATAGCAACAAAAGACTTCCTTCTCAGAATGTAACACACTTTTCTACATATATTTTGCGACATTTTCTTGCTTTTTTCTTCTGTGAAAATCTGACCACCACTTGAAAAGTTTTACAAAATACAGATAATGGTGTTTGGGCCCCAAATTACTCTGAAATCTGCATTTCTAAGGAAATTTTCAGTTGATCTTAACACGAAACCAATATTGAAATTGGAAAATTTAGGGCAGGCAAAGGTCCTTTCTGCTAAACAGAATGACCTGAATTTGATTCCTGGAACCCACATTGTAGAAGAAGAGAATTCATTCTTATAAGCTGTTCTCTGACCTTCACATTTGTGCTGTATGAGCGCATGTACATGCATACATGCACATACATAAACACATGTATACACACAGACCCACAAATAAATAGATAACTAAATATAGTTGAAAATTTTTAATGATAAATTTATAACCCTGTCTTCAGTTGTAGAGTTTAGGTTGTAAATTCAAATTTATTAGTAACTCAGAGTAGTTGCCGTCCCAGGAATTGTCTAGGGAGTCCGACCGTGTCCTAAGTGCCGGGATAGAAGTGAATCTTGCTATGAAAAAGGGTTCTGGCTCTTCACTGACACCTGAAAGTCTTCACAGAGAACCCTGAGAGAAAAAGCCTGCTGGACCTGGCAGTGGTGGTCCAGGCCTTTAATCCCAGCACTCAGGAGGCAGAGGCAGGCGGATCTCTTAAGTTCTAGGCCAGCCTGGTTTACAAGAGCTAGTTACAGAACAGGCTCCAAAGCTGCAGAGAAACCCTGTCTCAAAAACGATAACAACAACAACAAAGCCTGTTGGCCATCTTCCTTGAAAGCGGAGGCTCATGGTCCCAGCCCCACATGTGATTAGCAGTGTCCAGGCCATGACTCGGACCAGTGTAACTAGAATGAGCCTGAGCAGTAGTGTTTTAAAGTACCGCCATGATTAAGATGTACTATCATGATTGAGAAGGTTCTTTTTTTTCCCCACTAAAAAATTAGCAGATGAACCAGAGGTGGGTGGCTCATCAGTCACAGCTACAAAGCCTGATCACCTGAATTTGATCTCTAGGACCCACATGGTAGAAGGAGGCACACATGCATGCATGATCATACACACATACAGACAGACACACTAAATAAATAACAAAATTTTGAAAATTGGTAGCGGTTAATTATACGTGGCGTTTTCACCCGTGTGTCTACCTTCTCTTGCCTCTCCCACTCTTGTTCATTCGCTCCGTCTTCCCGGCCTGTCCTCTCCTACTTTCTTATTTTATCTAGTATTTCTTGAAGCTTTCAACGAACGTGAGCTATATAATACTGATAATATAATAAATCTTCTGTTGGGCTCCAGATAGGTGCCTCTGAAAGAAGCATTTTGTATATGCGCTAAATGTTCCAGGGATCTTGTTAGTATTGACTGTGTGGGTAAAACTATTATAGTCCTTCCATTTTGCTGAAGAAGAAACTCAAGTATTAGAATTCCAGACTCTCACACACTAAAAATACATTTCAGATGCTATTCAACCCTTGGTCATGATGATGTTAGAAATGTATCCAATTAACTCTCAGCTAGTGTAAGTTTCCTGTGGTTTTAATTTCCATGGCAATGCTTCTGACAAATAGAGAGGCATTTTAGTGTGTGTGTGTGTGTGTGTGTGTGTGTGTGTGTGTGTGTGTGTTTGATGCTGTCCCTATGAAGTTTCTGCAGTAAGGGATTATTGATTGTGGCGAGTCACCCAGGGACAGCTAGGTCAGGGCTCTTTCTCAGACTTGCCTGCGACTTCTTTTCATCTATCCTCATTTAGTAGCACGATATGTTCTCAGCACGGACACCGCAGGCAGAAGCAGCGACACCTCCCAATCACCTCCCGGTTCACATCCCGGAGCCAAACAGGAAACGCTGTACAAATAAGTTGAACCTCAGAATTTGTTCAGAGAGAGCAAAAGTTTACAGCTGTCAGAACAAAATGAAGGAGCATGGTGGATGGTGAACACAGGGTGTTCGGAGATAAGAGCCACTGCCCCCAGTCTAATGGATAATAGAGTCATTAATTCTGCTGATTAACTCGGCCTTGGGGTTCAGGGAAATGACATCTACTTCCTTTTTGTCTTTTAAACTCAAACTGTGAAACAAGGGAGACTGAAAAAAAAATCCCTAAGCTAATTAGAGAGAAATGAGGAGAGAAGAAGCTGAGAGAAAACAAAGACAGTCGAAGCAGTTTGAGCATTAATGAGACTTGTTTGGGGAGAGAACGTGACAGGCTCCTCAAAAGTATTATTGTCAAATGTGTCACCATTTCATAGATGGCTAGATCTACCTTTTAGCTTCATGCTGATAGTTAATGATTTGAAGCTATAAAAAGATTGAAAAGGTAAAAGGGAAAATGTCAGACTCAACTGGATTTTAATGAGCTTATTATTATTATTTTTCTCTTAAGGAAACCAGCATTGGGAGGTCTGTAAAGTTCCTCTGCTGTCTGTATTTTCATCTCTTTCTAATGTACAGGTGGCAGAAGGACAGTGGGAGGCAGTTATCAAAGGCCTAAGCTCCCAGATCTGGGGCACTTCATTTTCCCAAGAGGATGAAGGGAGGCTGTAGGGGTGGCTAGCATGGGCCTTGGATGACAAAAACGAGGGAAGATTGATGGCAAGGACAGGTGGAGCACATGTTTGGTTTTTTGGTGACGTGCTGAGCGGAAGCCATCCTCACACTGTGAGGTGTAACAAAGAAACCTAAACTGATTATGCAGGTTTGTCCATCAAAATAGCTGCTCCTGCGATGGCCAGAATAGTATTGAAGAGATGACACAGTATATATGCTGGTGGCTGGTTATCAATCACCTTATAAGAGAGCAGACAAGGGTCCTCATGCCAAGGAGAGGCTCGGCTTTCTGGGCTGTGCACTTAGCAGGGTAGCCTTGTCATTAAATTTGGTAGTGCCAATTTAACTTGAAAAAAAAATGAGAAGAAACTTTGAAAATGAATTCTGTAACCTCATTTTTACCTTAATAAGAACTGTCAGGATTTTACTCCCTGGGCTTTTGGTTTTGTGTTAGTTAGTAGTCTGAGCACATGGAAGGCTCACGTATTTTCAGAAGAATCAAATGCTAGGGGGGAAATCAGACCCAAACTTGAATGTTTTTTTTTTTCCGATGACTTTCTTGTCATTCTCAACATATTAAGTTCTGTGGACAATGCCTAGGAACTGATTATTAATTGGGTACCAGGGTCAAGCCTTACTAATGAGTTTCTGATGAATTCATTTATGAAATAAGTCACCCAGTTTATTGATTTGAAAGTCAGGAGCCCAGTTCATTGCAAAGCAAAAAAGGCTGAAACAGAACCGTGGTCTGCAGTCTTTTCTATTCCATTTGGCATCCACCTGTGCAATTCCTCTGCACTTTTCATGTGCACATACATGGGTCTGCCATATGCAAAGGTTTGCACTTTTACTCCATTCACCTCTATGGGGATTAGATATATACGTAGTTACCTGAAGATCTTGAAGATACTCTAATGTTTTCTGTTTTGGGGTTTCAGCACACATTGGAATGCTAACGAATGGTCAGTCCAACCCCACGTGTTAGAAATGAGTTAGATAATTGTACTCTGGAGCAAGTGGAGGTGTGGGGGTTTAAACAAAATTGGACAAGATTGTAACCATGGCTCATTTAAGACTAGAAGTGTAAGAATATCTTTCAGATCCTTTCTGGTTTCAGCTCAATGAAATATGTGCATAATGTTTCCTTCCAAATTGTGGGTCATGGACATAAATGCCCTGCAATGAAAGATAAGTGAGTGTAGCCCTGGACATTCCTAGAATTACTGGAAAAGAGGTGGTGCAAAGTGCTGGTGTTAGAGTGATTGTCTAGCATGCAGGAAACCCTGAGTTTGGCCCAGGTACCACATAGAAGAGGATGTGGCGGCGCACTCATGTAATCCCAGCACTCAGGAGGATCAGAAGTTCAAAGTTATCCCTAGAGATATAGCAAGCTTGAGGCTCTACTGGGCTGTGTGAGGCCGTGGGTTCCAAGAATAGAGATGAGTCCATACAATGGCCCTAGCATCTGGTTTCTCTCATCTTATGCCATAGTGTTCTAGCTCTAGTGGTGTGCACCTCATTACAGACTAGAATTCAGAGTAGAGGCTTCATCTGCTTCTGCTTTATCTTCAGGGTAGAGGCTATTGACTGACCAGGCTGATGGAGAAAAGCTTCATGAGGTGAGTGACCTTCACTCCGAGAACTGCTCAGCTTGATAACTCACTAGTATGAAATAGCACAGAAGTTCAGTTTGCTCCAACACAAGCTATGTCACTCCCGGCTTCCGCATATTCCTTGCACCAACACGTGATAAGTCACTTGCAGACTCCAAACATCTGAAAGGTCAAGTGTTCACACTCCTCCAAAGGCAGGAGCTTGACCTCTGACTTCCAGGAAAAGTATTGGAAGGAGTCTGGATCTCTTCTCCTCTGTGTTTGCCAACAGTTGACTTTAAAAGGAACACCCAATAGTGTAACAGAACCAGCATCTGGAATCAAACTGTATGTCCCCTGAGGCAGGGCATGACGTTTTACATGGAGCATAAAATCTCCTCTGCTCAAACTCAGAGAACATTGAAGAAGAGTGAGCAGAAAGAATTACGAGCTGGTGGATGAGGAGGGGAGTGCTGAGATGCAGACTCCCAAACTTGACATGTCTGTTACACATAACCCATAGGGGCTATAGTGACATGCACATGGCACTACTGCAAGCCAGTCAGAGTGCCAACACAAATGGGGGAGGGCCATGAGGAAGACCCTTGTGCTACAAGTTGCAATATTATACAGACATCTTTTTGGGAGTTCAACTCATCAGAGCCAAAAGCTCTGTTGGTGGCTTAAAACAGGATGCAAGGAATATTGAAATTATTGCTGTGTGAATAAAGCGATAGTTTCTTGCTGTAGAATTTCTCACTGTAGCTATTCTCCTTATGTTACAAATTTGGGATTTATCTTCAACAGTTCAGCACTATTTGAGCTATGTATGAAGACAGTAACTTCCACTTCCCGCTACCAGGTCTTTACTCCTCTCTCTTTTGTAAACATAGAGATCTGCCTTCCTGTAATTATCTTTATTGACAGGCATTTGGTCAGTGTTTAGGGTTCAGGAAAAAGCATTCCATTCAAGATATTCCCAGATATTCAAGGACTTAGAATTGCTACATGCCCAAAGCTGTTAATTCATAGCTGTTCACATAGATAGAAAACATAAGCATGCCTGGTTTACCTCACTTATAGATAAGAAAAGTGATGACCTCAGTTTACTGATGACTTTAATTCAGGAGATTTACTGCTTGTGTCTTACTCTCAGGAAAAATAATTAACTATCTATCCACAGTCTGGAGGAAGACAAAGTTGCTTGATTGTCTTGGCCATCCAGAATCAAAATAATCACACAGAAACTGTATTAATTAAATCACTGCTTGGCCCATTAGCTCTAGCTTCTTATTGGCTAACTCTTACATATTAATTTAACCAATTTCTATTAATCTGTGTATTGCAACATGACTGTGGCTTGCTGGCTAAGGTTCCCAGCGTCTATCTCCAGAGGGGCTAAATGGCTTCTCTCTGACTCCTCCCTTCTTTCTCCCAGCATTCAGTTTAGTCCCCCCCCAGCATTCAATTTAGTTTTCTCTGCCTAACTCTGTTCCACTATAGCTCTGCTATAGGCCCAAAGCAGTTCCTTTACTAACCAATGATGCTCACAGCATACAGAGGGGAATCCCACATCAACAAACCTCCACTGGTGCCTCTGATATACATCAAGACCCCCAGACCTGATCTTAGAGCACAGATGTAAACTTCAGATCCAAAAGGCCTTTAGAACTTACTAACATTTGGCAAAAGTGCTTAAAGGACCAAGGACCATAAACTTCCCTTGCCTGTTTACATAAGTTGCCTGGTTACCTATACCTGCAAGGTCTTGTGGATTTTTGTAGCTGGGTAAGAACAAGGAGAATTAACAGAAGCAGAACAGTAAGAAACTGTTGCAGATGTTAGAGCAGAAGCACTCCAGAAATTAGCAGAGATAGAAAAATGAAAAAGAAGGAGAAGAAGAAGAATGTAGCAGAGAACTGAAATTGGAATTAAAGTTGAGACAGAGAATTAGAGCTAAGAAGTTATAGACAGGACAGAAGAATTAGAATGGCGAACAAGAAAGAAAGAGCAATAATGAGACATGGATAGAAAGAACGTGTTGTGAGTAGACTTCTTAACCCTCAAATTTTAGTTCCTTTCACTTGTTGTGGTGTCTTCCTTTTGAATCCTGAGAGGAAGCCTTAGAGTCTGGACCTTTTAAGATTCCTGATACCTTTGGAAGAGAAGCTATTGACTGTTGATAGTTGCTGAAGGGAGATGCGTTACTCTCTCTGGGGACATGGATATAGCTAGGTTGCCCATGTCCCAGTGGGTAGCCCCACACCTGTGTACATATGGGCAACACTAAATGGACTCAAAGTTTATTAATAATAATAACAAAATAAGCCAGAAGACAGGAAATTGTGAGGGAGCTGGGGTGGGGGCATTTGGCAAAATTGGAGAGAAGTAATGGTGAATAGATATGATCAAAAATACATTGAAAATGTATGAAATTTTCAAAGGAAAGGTGTAGTGTAGTGTGTGTGTATGTGTGCATGGTGTGTGTGTGTGTGTGTGTTTACATATACCCTTTTGGCTTATTGGAGGAGGCAGGTGGAGGCTCACTGTTTTCACGGAGACAGTTTTTTTTTCTTTCTGAGAATTATGGTATATTCTCTTCCTTCAGGTTAGGGACTTTGTTAGAAGCCTTTCCTAATTCCAAGAAGCCATGTCAGGTGTCTCTCTTTTGTACTTAGGCTGCCATTGCCCTTCAGGGTGTTTTATTGCAATTATGCATTCACATGACTGGGCCCTTCTGGTTGAGGGTGTGACAGTACAAAAGGAAACAGATATTTAAGACGATGGCTCTTACTTGCCAGCACAGTTTCCAAGGGAGAAGATGCATCAGAGAAGCCTGCATTGCTCTCGATCTTTCTGTCACAGTTTACTACTTTATCTTGTAAAGCTGCCTTCTCGTGACTCTCTGGAGATTCAATGCCAGCTCCAGTGAGTGCATCACTGTCCGGCTCCTACACATTTGTTTTCTCCTCTCTCAATGTTCATGAATGAGAGTATATGTGAAAACCTTTTCTTAATAAACTCTGACTTAAATTCATGCACAATAAAGCTTCCTTCTCTTTCTTCAGAGTCCCCATTATCCTCGATGTCCAGGACATAACTAAAGTCAGTACTCTTCACATTCTGCCCCAAGTCACTGACCATCTGATTAGTGTCTTCCATTCCACACTCACGCTGTAGAATACTTTGAGTATTTTTGGGGGTGAAACCCGTGATTTCAGAAGTGACTGAGATAGGCGACTAAAAGGAAGGCAGAACAGAGAGGGTGACTTTGCCTTTTCTCTGAGTTGCCTTGGTAGGGTTTGAAGTAAATTCATATTTCACATCAACAACTTGGCTGCCATATGGGAAGAGCCATGCAGTTGTAATCCATGTCATTAGACATTTTATGCAACAACTCTTTGAGCTGGGTCAGATGAGTGTTGAAATCCCCGTTGTAGGGAGAATTAGATGACGGTACGGAGAGCGCCTTGTCCACAAGCGATCCAGGCAGGGGTCTGCTCCCACCCAGGGGCATCTGCTGGGTGACATCTGGTTTTTCTTTGAAACTCTGTCAGCCCAGTTGAACACCAAGTGAGCTGTGCTGTTTGTACCATATTTATAAATGCTTGTCCATTGCTACTCTCTCAGCATTAGTGCCAGGGGTTCCTAAGAGAAGGGTACCAGTGCAAGAAGAAAAAAACCAAAACCAAAACAAATTACAAATCTCTGGTCTTTAAATGGCTCTCTCTAAAAAAGGAGACAAAACCATCTAGTAGTGTACAGGTCTTAAAACTAGAACAGTGAAAGCTAGTACTGTAGGCACAGCTAAGCTTCAGAGGGGCCCACTTGCTAGGTAGAAACGCAAGTGTAATTTCGAATTGGGGAGCGAAAGAAAACCTCTTTCCTGAGTCGTTTTGGAAGAATAACC